>JAHWXV010070309.1:0-12720 GCA_024586415.1 Phrixothrix hirtus | reverse complement strand
CCTAGTTATCGTGTCAGTTAACTTAGAATCAGCCTTAGTATAGTTTTAGTTAGTTTATTCCCCGCTAGACACTAGAGCTTAGTATCGTGCTAGTCAAATCGAACTCACAGTATAATTCCTTGTTATTAACACTAGACACTAGAGCTTAGTTTCGTGCTAGTTAGCGTAAGAATAAAAGATTGACAAGTGTGCGCAAAACTACTGTCCAGCTCCCCTCTTATAAAGAATTAGCTGGCAGTAGCCTTTGAGACATACAGAGACCTGCAAGTGCGAGGCAGAGGGAACGTGGCCGCATAGCGCTAATGAGTGGTTCAAGGGGTAACCCCCTTGTAACATAGACTATGAGCGCTTTAGCTGTCTTCACTCCCTGTATTTACGCTATTTTGCCGTAAGAATACGTACAAATTTAAGATTTTGCGGCCAGAAGTGATATTTTCCCATATCATTACATGCTAAACGAGATACAAGTTCACTCGCTGCCTTTGTGACCATGCCAATTTCGAGCTTCTGCACTGCTCCGCGAGAGGTGGACTCCTTTAGTCGTGCCGATTATTTGGTGGCGCTTAACATCTCTCTTGAATCATTTCTAAATATTTAACTTTTTCGTACATTATGCTACTATGTAAAGCTTATTAGAATTTATATATACGAGTGTTGTTTTACGGTCTAAATATATAAATTTATTGAGCATTGTACGTTAATATGTAAAGTTTATTAAAATTTGTATCCGTATTTAATATTTTTTAGCGTACATCGTGTGTTAAAGCTTGTTAGGATTATCACAGAATTATGGTGTTTGTACGTGAGTATTGCTCTGCTTTTTATGGCCTAAATATTGTACAGTGTGTGTTAATATGTAAAACTTATTAGAATTTGTATACGAGTATTGTTTCGATTTTTACATAATTTGAAAGTTGTGCTAAAAAGCTTTCCGTTTGAGAATTATTTCTAAAGAAACAAGTATTGCGTCATCTCAACTCCCGCGTATTCTAGACAGGTTGAGACATTTTCTCGAACTTAAACTTTGCATCATATTTGTAATACTACGCCGCGTATTAAAAGGTAGTTTGGGTGCTCGAGGCTCATACGTTTATATCTAGATGTGTGCATATACGTAACCATCAATTTTCCCGCTTTTACTAGCTGTTTTTATTAGAGAGAATCGCTATTTTAATTCTTCCCACCTGTTTTTTTGGAAAGCACCCTGTATATTATTTAAAGTGCGAACAATTTTTACCTGTGCTGTAATTTGTGCTTTAACCTATTTCCCTAGGTTTTAACGGAACTGCGGTAGCCTGATCAGGCTTTTATTATCTTATTATTGTGGAACACGTTAAGGTGCCTCTAGGGCATTGAAGTTGGCTGGAGTTTACGAGGGGCGCGTCTTCGAAATCCTCAGGTGGAGTGGTCGGGGCCTAGAAAAAAGTGATGGGGGGTGTCCCAACCGTCGCCATGACTACTACAATAAAATTAAGAAAAATTTAGGTGTGCAAGTATACTTCTGTGTTTAACAGTTCAGTTAAAATAAGTTTGATTTTAAGCGGCAAATAATTTTATTAATATTTAAATTCAAATATTTGAAATATAAGGGTACGTATGAGTGAAGGACAACGTTATTTTATTAATCATCGAAGCACAAATGTTTTAATGATCTTAAAAATTGAATAGAGTATAGAGAGATAAGTCGTAAGGTAAGTTACTAGTATTTCTATTTATAAAGCGCAACAAGTCGTGTATTTAAAGTAACCAAAATAACGAGTACAAATTTTAAGTAGGCAACCCAACATACCGCCATTTAAACGTTAAAGATGACATTAAAGGTAACATTTTGTTATATTCTCAAAATATCAATAACAGTCTTACCTAAATCTAAATATCTCGTTTATAAAGTTCTAAGTTACTAAAAATACTGTCAGAAAATTTCCCTCATAGTATTAATACATGAACAATTCTAAGGCTTCTCACCAAGAACTTTTATATAGACTAACTTAATAGGTGAAAATATAAAAGTTTGTGCTTGCAATCAATGTGTCGCAGCATCCATAGACCAATGGTTTCACCTTATTTGGGACTAATCAGTGCGGGGTTGCTGGATATGTTACTATACAAAAATTGTTGGTGAGAAGCCTTAAAATTGTTCTTTTATTTATACGATGTTGACAATTTTCTGGCTTTTTCACATCTTCCAAATTTTTAAAAATTCGCGCAGTTCATAAAATTAAAGTTGCTTTTTGCGAAATGACATTATAACATTTTAGTATTTTATATTTAATTATATCTTTTTTAATTTGAAGTCATAATAAATAATGAATAACAGATATACTATTGCTGGATCTGATGAAGCTAGTTTACAAATATAGAAATCTACCTAATGACCACAATATTGTTCATTTAAAGAGATTAACGACTTATTAGTGGAAGTATGTACAACAAAAATTTAAGCGTACGTTTGGCAATATCATTTCTCGTAGGAGCAATGTTGAATTTAAAGTGTGGAACGAACTAGAGTAAAAATTCTTCTTAATTCTACCTAACTCATTTAAAATGTGGTGATTATTTATGTGATTAAATTAAAATTCTAGCTTAAACTGAAATAAAATTTTATGTTTTAATTAATAAAATCCAAACACTTGCGTTTTAAAATCATTTCAAATAGAATGTAACTGATGTGATAAATATTGATAGTGAAATTCTTCATCCGTTTATTGATTTATTATTTTTAAAACAGGTTAAAATATGTTTATATATTCTAAACAGAAACCCATAAAAGAATGCAACATATTTACAAGGTAATAAAAATCGTTTGGTTCGTAAAATTCAAATCAAGCGGTCTGTTTATAAAACAAATTTTGTGAATATAAACATATATGATGTGAATAGGTATCGATAAATCAACAAGTGAAAAATTTCTGTTCTGTATTTTATAAAAGGTATTTTATAAATTATTCAAAATATTAATCATCAGAGAATGGAATCACTCATTTTATTTTTATCAATAAATAACTCATTCAAATTTTAAGATACTTCTATATTTTTGTTTTTATTTAAAAAGTCTTCTAAAATTTTTTTATTTTACTAATTTGTATTAAGGACTTTCCTATAAGATGTAATTCACATGATACCATATTGTGCGTTATACTTTTATCAGTACAACGTCGTAATTTTTAAATACCGCTTGAGAACTAATTAAGTGAACTTACTTTGGAAGACAACACTATGCTTTAATTTGAAATTTTAAGAAACATTTTTTTGCAATTATAGTTTTAACTTCTTGATGTAGGTATTAATTTATGCGAAAGCCTAATGAAAAGTAAAATGTGAAATAATTTATTTTATTATAAGAAATTGAAATTATAGAAAATAACAAGCGCAGAAGACACCTACTTAAGCAGCATAATTCTCTTATATCTATTAAATATTTGCTATGACTGAAGATTTTTCTAAATATTATAAATTCCATTTTCTATTTCTTTGATGCGTATTATTACAGAAGATAGCTTCTGTGCATATGTACAGGATATACACTTACTATAAAGTACTATAGTATCATATAAGTACTATAAAGCAAGAATTGTAAGTCGAAATGTACACCAAACAATATTGCATGGATGTACGCAGAGCACAGTATGATTTTGGAGAAGAAAGTTTTGAATAACTAGTGGAAAAATGTTAACAAAGAAAGTAATAAGCAGATGCACCATATGCCACACGTACAAACAGCACGTACCCCAGTAGCTCATGGGAGACTTTCCGATAAAACAAGTAGTAGAATCACCACCATTCACACATACTGGAGTAGATTACGCAGGGTTACTGCAGGTCAAGGCAATGAAGGGCAGAAGTATAACGTTACATAAAGCTTACATCGCAGCACTATTTGTGTGTTTCGCAATAAAAGCAATACAATTAGAAGTAGTAAGAGACGTGTCAACAAATGCATTTTTAGCAACATATAGGAGATTCATCTCATATGCACAGTGACAATGGCATAACATTCATAGGCGCAGAACAAAAATCCCGAGAAGAAACAAACAGAGAACTTCAAAAATCAAGTACATAAGACACTTTGGCAATCATAGGAACAAAATGGCAGTTTATTCCTCTATTAGCTCCACGTTTTTAGGAACTCCAGGAAGCAGGACTAAAATCAATAAAACATCATATGAGGAGAGTCATCGGAGAAACAATTTTAACATATGAAGAATTAACGACGCTACTGTAAGAGATAGAGGAATGTTTAAACTCAAGGCCGTTATGTGCAATGGCCGATGAGCTAGATGATGTTACAGCAATAACATCAGGGAACCTACTAATAGGAAGAGTTCTAGTTACATCGCCAGATTCCATCTCAACAAAGTTAGATGGAACATTATTAACTCGATGGAAAACAATTGAGAAGTTGAAAAGAAACTGTTGTCAATTTTGGTCTAAGAAGTATTTACATAACGTACAATTGAGCGAAATGGAAGCAATTCAGTGAAAACTAATATGTGGGCGACCTCACTCCGTTGAAAGTAGTACACCAGCGAAATAACCACCAGGAAGGGTAATAAATATTCCCAGACAAAATCGGAAAAGTACGGGTTGCCTCGATAGAAGTAAAAAGGAAACGGTATAAACGACCAAAAATAAAACTTATACCAATGCCCAGTAAAGAATAAAGGAAGGAAGGCTACTCAAGATACATGAATAAAAGACCAAAAAGACAAAAAGTTAAAGCAGCTGTAGGTATGGTTCCCATAACGTTGTGCATTTAATACAATCAATACACGACACATACCATCACCATTCAAAACCGGGATATTGTGTTGAAAACATGGGGAAAGTTAAACGATGAGATTTCAAGCTGCAAATAGCCGCCTAGATGAACTAAACAACGCAAGATTTAAGATGTAAGTACGGATATTCTAGAAAAAATCGAGAGGTTGTGCCACAACACCAAATAACTAGTAAGGCTATTTCATTATAAACCACTAGTCGAGGAACAGAACTACATCTTGCATGGAACAACCGATGAAATTCTGAAGGAACAAGAGAGCAGCTGAAAACGAAATATCTTAGGAAAGTTACTGACAGAAATCTTTGGCATCAATGACAAAGTATACGAATATGTAAATATTTTAAGATAGAATCAACAGGAACTAATAAAGGAATTGAGCCAGAAAACCAGATTTCTTCTAACAACGCTGCAAGATGGAAATCAAACTACATTTGCAAAAGAAGCTCAACAAGCGATAATAGTTATCAATGAAATGAACAAGTGGTACAAATCAATATACGAAAATAGCCTAAGCATTAAAATATTAGGAGCCTACAGAGTCTCCAGTAACTACATGACAGAATTGAACCAATTCTACCTAAACATCCAATTAGGACATGCAAATATCTACAATTTTATCACATCCAAAGAACTGTAGGCGACTCTTGCGTAAGAAAATCAGATAGTGCCCTCAAACATAAATTTCTCAGGAGCCCATAATACAAACAACAATTAGCAGAATAAAAATAGAATTTACAAGAAACGAATATTTTTCAATTGCGAAAGTAACAGAATATGCTGTGTTAACAATAAGACTAATACCATTTCACATACAGGGAGGCGTATTCTCATATATCGACGTATAGAACCAGTATTAGCACTAGATTATGATTCCCAGATGTATTTATCAATAAACCCATAATATAATACAAGAAAGGTGTCAATTACAGATACAACACATCTTTACATACCTACAACCATAAAAATAGCCAGGACAACACAAAATGTGGGTTGAACCACATCTACAAACAAAAAAATCGCCCACACTGTACAATGAACAAAATTCAAATAAAATATTCAATATGAAGACAACTACACGAATCCAATCCCTGGTTAGTCATATCACCGAGCGAAAGCTTGGCAGCAGTTGTTTGCAGTGGGAGTCGGCAAGATGTTAGATTATATCTAAGAGGAATCATAAAGATTGGTAAACATTGTGTCATCAAGACGAAACAACTAACGGTAATGCCGAGACAGCACATTGTCAATGGCATAGTTGCAACCTTCACAAGACCAGTATGCATAAATGCAACCGTAGCATTTATGTAAACTGGCCCAATTAACAGGAGAAAGCCAAGGATAAGTATTAGACTTCACAAGTAGAGTCAACCACAACCAATTTCAATTGGAACTAGAACCACTATCTGGAGACAGATCCACCAGCATGCAGAAAGTATCATTGTCGTTGCCGCTCTGATTTGGGGAATCATGATATCAAGTAATCAACGACTCCAGAAGTAGTCAAGCCCACCCAGCAAGAAGGACCAAATAGAAATACAACCCCTAGACGATACACGTCGACCGGAAACCAACTAGAAAAACTGGCATTGTAATGCAAAGAATTTAAACTATTTACGTGTTAACACTAATGTTAAGTATAAAACAACTTGTGATAGTAACAATAAACAGATTTTTACTCTGAAGTTTATTGCTAAAGATATTAAGCATTAGGCATTATTACACTATTAGAGCAGCTGAGGCCGGCTGTCTGCTAAGGGTTACAATTACACTCACTGATATTGTGTTACAAGTTACAAACACATCTATAAGGTGACTGGTTCCTGTGCCGACATACTAAGAATTTATTTCAGATAAGCTTGTGTTCCACATCATAGTTTCAGCCTTTATCTTTGGATGCTTCTACCAACAACAGTTCCGCTTAAAAGACCGTTATTTTTACAAAAATAATGTACTGCTTTGTTTTAAAGTTACCAACTATTTCTTCAACAATTGCCGTTTTTACCAATAATGATACTTTTTCGTTCAAATCTTGATTAGGTGCCCTAAATTCTTCTATTACGGGATTTTTATTGCGATATGTACTGTAAAATTTGCCAATGTTCTTTTTTTTTGAAGTGCACTCCCTTGCAATATGGAAATTATTGTAATTGGTTGGCAAAGTCATTAGAATTTTTGTAGAAATCATTGAATCTTAGACTGTTCCACCAAGTTTCTGACTGATATATTCAGTTATGGAAATTTGTTTAGCAATATCATCTGCTGTATTCTCTATTAACTATATAACCGCCATTGAAGTAAACGCACACTGTCATCTGATTTTTGTTCGTAAATGCTCAGCAACTTATCCCAAATTTGCTTATAAGTTTCGCAATTCATTAAAAAGAGAGCTATAGAGCCTACCGACGTAATGATTGCCTTTTGGGCTAGCCTATCCAAACATATCTACTTAGACGGGTATCGTTGCTTTCTGCAATACCAGATATAATATCAAAACAATCATATGCATTCGTTACAGAACGAATCTGGAATTTCCATTGTACCCAATCTTCAACGGAATTTACTTTTACAGTGCGCATTAAATTTGATTCCATTTTGATACTTTATACAAAAAAACGCAACGGTGATGAATACTTATACTTTTCAATGTTTTCTAACATGTACAATCAAAACCAGTTTTAAGCGTTACTGGGCTCGTAACCTGTTGAGCAAACATGTAAGTAATTTGTATGAAATTAAACAAGTAACAAAATTAATGAAAAATATCATCTACGTCACGTATTGCTTTTATATTAATTTATATAGCCAACTACTTGATAAACAACTAAAGGGATGTATATCCTAATTACTACATACAACAATACTAAATATGATAACTGTATGAACAATAGTATTTAATATTTTTAACACAATAATTTAAATTTATTCTGGAATTCAGATCTTCAAATTTTTTACATGTCTACAAGTACCTCCATGAAATGCTTATTAACGCCAACGTGCTTCGTCATGGTATTAGTTTTTTTGCTAAACGCATCGAACATGTTACGGTAACACTTGCAAATTTTAAAAAATAGTGCCTTGTCTCATAATACACTTGCGGTTGGTATTTTGTATAAAATTACATAGTGTAACTTTTAATACTTTCATTTTGTTAGTGGGTAATCGTTAGTTACAATTGTATCTCTTTTGAAATATTAGGCTGGCAGCCGTTATTACCGATTGTACTCTTTGTAAATTAAATGTATGCATTTGTGGCTTCGGTAGTATACCAAGTCCTTTAATGCTGCCGTTTAAAGTCGAAATTTTTCTTTTTGAGGTCAACAACAATATTATCAACAAGTTTTGTACAGCGAATTTGTTCCATACTAACTTGTAAATTAGAAATTTTACGAGTAAATGATTTTCTTTAAATTATTAATGATGTTTAGCATTCTAATCATCCCAAAAGTAAATAAATGTTTTGAGAAAAAGTTCTTGGGATAATTTGCAAGAATAAATGCCTGTTAGGAAAAATCAGGTATGCAATGACCAAAATAATTATTATAACAGGATTTAATTTAAAAGATACATCATTATTTAGATAAATTGCTTTTTATTCATTAATTATGTAAACTTCACTTTCTATGTCATATCAAATGAATGTAATTAATAATAACATTAGCAAGGTGATTCAATTTTATCGAAATTAATTATCAGAATGTAGTTAATAATGTTAAAATTTAAAAAATATAAAATTTAAAAAAATTCATTCCTGGACTGGTGTTTGATCCCATTATATTTAGATTATCAACTATTTCTAAAGAGTACATTTAGGAAGATAGAAGTTTATCAGTATACTGAAAGGGTCACTTTATAATTTTATATAGTGTATCAGAGAAGCATCCTGCTCTTTGAATTTTATTTTTATTAATGAAGCCCAAGAATATTTGATGATCTCCAGCCGTGATTATTAAAACTAATCATAAGTTGCATTCTAATGAAACAATACGCTATTCTTGTTTACTACTACTAGGCAAAATTATAGCATCACCTATACATTTTTCCGTAAAGATGCTTAATTTTCTCAGAACAGGTGCAATTGTTTTGATTTGATCTGCAAAGTATAAATTACTTACCTTAGTTACCGCAACACCGCACTGAAACAATTGCATCGAGAGCAGGGAAATATTTAAATATTGTCTAACTGCTCCCATGTATTAATTAGTCTTTATATCGTGAACAAATAAAATTTATCCCCGATATTCCATAAATTGCAAGTTTGAAAAGTAAAAAACATGACCAATAGGTTTGTGTTTCAGCAGATAATACATGTACAGCTTCTATGTATATTGTACTGTAGTTTAGTCTGCGAAATATTGCAGATAATCTCAGTATTAGTCAGTTTGTTGTCTCCCGAGAATTAAAATAAATCAAAGAGACTAGAGGTAATAAAAGAAAAAAGGACAAGAATGACCAATATCCAATCAAGAAAAGGAAAACCGCCTTATCCATTTGGCTGAACTTCGACGTTGTTTTCAAACTATTCTATAAAGAGCATGGGACGTAGAAGTGCCGTCACTCGCTGTCAGAAGAATGTTTAATGAAAGTATTATGTCTACCAACGACCTGATATAGGATTTGTTTTCTCACCAGGGCTCGCTAAGTAGTTGGATTAGCATTTTCCAGAGAGCATGCCTACTGGACATGGAAAAACAGGGCAGGTTCTTTTTGCAGATAAGTCTCGTCTCGTTCTATATTAACCAGGTAGGTGCTAAAGAGAGTAAAGACTTAGGTGAGACAATTATTTTGGGGAAGCTTGATAATGGCGTGGGAGGTATATTATTATCGGCATGTATCGAGTTGCATATCATCGCTAGGAGAATAGTGACTGATGGAAGGTACATCGAAAACATTTTTGTATAGCGCCTTTTATTAAGATAGAATTCCTCATTTTACATGACAGTATCAGATCTTACGCTGGCGTCGTCGAAGAATACATTGCAGAAGTTGGCATTAATGATTTATCTGGAATAGCTAGAGGCTCTGGTATTATTGCTATTGAAGATATAAGAAACATGCTGAAAATATACTTAAAAGTTCGCAGTATCACTGCACAGCTTTAAAAGATCTGTAAATGGCTCTGCAGGAAGAACCAAAAGGTGTTACCCAGAAACACACCACCCGCGTAATTCGGTTAATGCTTAGAGAGCTCAATGAAATATCGAGGATGTGCGACACTATATTAAAGTTCTGTTTGGGCAACTTTATGTGTTTTTTGTTTCAAGTTTGTTTGCCATTATTCAATCGATATTTTCAATTATTAATTGGAATCTCAAGATGCTATAGCCTTTATCTCCGTCAGAATGTTGGGGACACTTGACGTAGGCGAATTTTTAGATGCCATATTAATGGCTTCCCATTATGAGCGGAAGTAGTGCTTTACCTACATATTCCTGGAAGATGCGAATTATTTCTAGAAGCACCTGAATTACGCAACACCTGCGAAGGTTTTGTATGTCTTTGTGGTCTCAATTAACATGTGGCCTCCTCAAGTAACTTCGCAAAGCTGAAGCCCTCAACGAAGGCTCCCTGGGCACTGCAGGTCTGTCTGCTGCTGCCATGGTGGGCGTGACTGTGGGACTTGTGGGTAGAGTACACCTATTCTCGTACCTAGTGAAACTTTTGGTTCGGGACAGTTCGGACACCCCTTAAAGTTCGCAACGTGCGCGTCTTTGCGCATTATGCACTTTACTGGTTCTTCTCTTGGTTTTGCACACCCACCCGTGACGGGATCTTCCTCACACTTCAGGTGCTTAGGTGGCGTGCCGAACCGACATCGCCTATGTCCAAACTTTTGGCATCTGTGGCACTGTATTATTTATTTCATTCTGCGCGGTAATTCTATGGTCACCTACAGAGCCGACACGACCTTGAGGCGCCAGAGGCATCGGCATCTTGTTTGCTCTCCTGTGCATTCTCCATACAAATAATACATCGAGCCCTCACCTTAGGAGATCTTTTTTTATTTCGGCGTCGTTAATTTCAGCCACCCAGCGTGACTTATCCTTATTAAAAAGATAAGTGTGGAATGATATTTCCTTTTCTTTTAGGTGTTTAGCGACTTTAGTGTGGTCATTGGATTTTAATATTGAGGCAGCGCAAATCTTCTGTTACCTCTTTCCAACGAATTTTGTATCGGAGCAAAGTTGGCGGTACCTCGCCTTTCTTTGGTTTTTCTGACATTGGAGCGTTGTCATTGTTAGCCAGCAGGTCAAACCTGTTACTAACTGGTATGTTTACTGCAGGCTCAGAAGCGACTTGCTTTCGCAATTTTCCTTCTTTCGTTTTTGTTGGATAAAACCGTCGTTGTCGGTCAGAGAGTTAGCTTGTACGGCCACTTCTTCAGTAGATGAGTAGTTGAAGCTATCGGCTATAATCTTCCTTGCGACTTCTTTTGAGCTATTTTTCTATGCGGCGGGTTTTTGTGCATTTTCTAATTCCCTGTCGTCTTCTTCTATCCATAACCTGACGAGGCCTTCGGTGTCGCCCAGTCTTTCGCTCGTGGCAGTCAGTACTTCTTGCGGGAGCACTTTTATAGTAGCTGATTTAAAGTACACTTTCGGCAGCAGTACTTCAAGGGCGTAATTCTTGTCAAGCATTTTCGGTTTGTCGAGAATAAGATTTCGTTGGAAGTCGTTGATTAATCACGTCATTTTGGATGGAGACACAGTGACTCGTAAAGAGATTTTTACGCAATATCATGATCCTACTGATATGAAAGATTGATACTGCAATTGATACATTGTTGTAAACAGAAAGGACCTAAGTTACAGTATCTTAAAGAACACAAGAGGACGTTCACACTCAATGAAACTTTAAAGTGCTCTCAGACATTATTCAGATTATACTATAGTTGTTAAGTTTTTCCATATGGGCAAATACGCTATAATTTCTGTTAATCTTTTACAATAATTATTTTTACAGTTGCGAATCTATAATATTCTTATAATAATATGAAACGTTTAATTTTTGTGACATTCTTTGTTAGGTGATATTTTTATGTAGTAGTTGATTTAGCAGTTCAGGTTAATTCTAAGGTTTATTTAAAATCTTGGATTTTTATCAGAAATAAAGGAGGACTGTATCGAATTAAACATTTTGTGCAAAACTGTTCTATTATTGATTAATATTACATAATACTTGATTCTCTTTTAGACGTAAACAAAATCTATTCTTAACGAAATGTTATTTATTTACGTATCGTACATTAGTTACAAGCATCCATTTTTAAATAAAATTGAGGAAAATATATTGCTCACGGCAAAAGATTTTACTTGGGGCAAATTTCATGTTTTGTAAACTACTGCTATAGGGCAAAGCAATTTGAGCTGTTTTATAAGACATTGGTTTTCGTTAATCAATCCGAATATATAAACATCTGAAATAGAGAATTTAATTGAAGATTGTTTAGATACAAAAGTTAGTCATTTGTAGACGTTCTCTCGTGAAGTGCGCAATGTATATTTTACGATTTTAAGGAACTTTTTACATAAAAGGATTATTTGATGATAGTTTCGTTGTTTGAATTAATGTTAGGTTAGTGTATTGGGGACAAGCATGAATAATGAAGTGAGGTCGCACAGAGAATACGTATCAACAAACAGAAGAAAACGCAACTATTGGTAATGTAAACCTAAGTTCCACAATTAATGCACCATCAACGTTTATTACTTTATTTATTAAATGATAATTACCTGGCAATAGAAGATGAAAGCAATATTAATCCTTCATCTAAAATAGCATGTACTTCAGAACTATTTAGGGTGTAAAGTAATGGCTATTTTTCAATATCGACTGCAGAGCTGTAGCACTGCATACTACTTTCAAAAATAATCGTCTTTATGTATTTTATAGTTTTTAAATTCTTATATATATATATATATATATATATATATATATATATA
>JAHWXV010070294.1:0-10061 GCA_024586415.1 Phrixothrix hirtus | reverse complement strand
ATGTTGTCATGTGACAACTCAACTTGGCGGCCATCTTGGGCCCCATACTCTGGCGGCCATTATGACGTCACATCCTCTAAGGCCCCCCACGTGGCCAGGAACTTCGCCCCTTCACCAACTTGGCGGCCATCTTGGGCCCCATGCTCCGGCGGCCATCTTGTGGTCTAGAATCCCCCTTACATATCTACTAATATTATTTAGTCTAAAGACGAGTTGTACAAGATATATCTATCTTAATTTTTTCTCCGTTTCTATACGATCCGGTTATTATATTGCAATCCTAGTTAATGTTTGTGCTTTAAAATTTGTACATCCAAATTAGAAGAATGTTCCACATTCGGTTCGAGAACTTTTTGACTAAAGCCTAACATGCGACCTATACCTTCAGACTGTCTGAAATCAATGGGATATTTGATTTTTATTACACATTTAAGTGTGCTGTTATTTGCCGTTGATTGAAAAATATCTTTAACATTAAATGGCTTTGGTTCTGACGAAGACTTTCTTTTCTGTTTAGTTATTGCATCAGATAGATTTTTAATAAAATAATTTTGTATATATTCGTTTACTTCGTCAACCTCATAAGCGCCATGAGGAATTGAAATTTTTTCAAGATTCTTTGGGATACTTGTATCTGTACTTATACATCGAAAATGAATCGAATCATTTTCGTGATTAAGGTTACCAATGGAATTGCATCCGTTTAAATCCAATCACTGCCAACACTACCTCGATTGGACGATCGAAATCGTAACTGGCCGTATTCCCTCGACCCTTCAAACTGAACGGGTTCGTCTTGCTAACTAAAATTTTTCTTCAAAATCATACTTATTATATAAAAAATTGAGACATAAGTGTCCACACATGAATATGTTGAATCTTTGTTGGCGTTTATAATTATAGTAAATATCACAATCACGAAAGTATTCAATAACTTCCTTAGGAAGGCTTTAGTTCACAAAACTATCAAAGTAATGCTCCTTATTGCCTAATTTTTTGAATAAAACCCAATGTTTTCCTTTGTTACATGTTTCATCCAAGTTTATAATTTCAGTTTCATTAATCCGAGGTGGAACATTTTTTGCATATTTTGTTATTTCAACATCAGTTAGAGGTCTATAAGGTAGATTTATAAGTTCGTTTAATGCTTGTTTTGTATGTACGGCTTCAAATAGAGCCCGGATCCATTATTTTCTTCAGCAATAGCTTCCATCATTTTATTATCTCTACCCGTTTTCTCATAAAGCTTTTTTGCGTCCTTCGAATCATTGACGGCTTTGGCAATGCCTGCAGCTCCACCACTTAATGCTCTGAGCGCAGAAAGCCTAGAGAACAGCGGTATTAATGGAATAATACCGCCTGTTTTTGGTAAAGGTAATACTGCTGGCTTGCTAACATTTTTCTTCCGCTAGCAGAACGAATTGCTGAACGTGCATCGGATAATGCTGTTCTTATGATATCTGAAATAACAACAGGTTTGCGAGTTTTAATTGATGGGTCCTTTTCCACGTTAAAATTGGATGAATGATAGCAAACGGCCTTACTAGAAGGATCCGCTTCGCGGCGAAAATAAAAGAAAAATGTCCGGCCGGCTCTAGTGCCGCGGAGGCTAGGGAGTGGGGAATAGTTACTTATAAATAGAAGATGGTCAAGATAGCCATCGAACACAATATCGTGGTTGGCAGGTGCAAGTTCCACTCCCAGTGCCGCTGGCGGAAATCCTGGACTCGGTGCTGACGAGCTCCGGGTGGTCCCGAAACTGGTACGAGCTCGCACAGGTAACAACCTAAAATACCTAAAGAAAGGAAAAAAATTGGGCGCCACACACTTGTAATTGAAAAACACTGAAGTTAATCGCGACGCACAAGCGTGAAAGCGTCGTAGATTAAATGGGCGCTACAAGTTGGACTTAAAATTAGTGCTTCACACACTTAAAGTTACACAGAAAAGCATTAGCAAAAATATTTATGAATGACCTGAAAGAGAAATTAATCACGGTACAACAGTGTATAAATGAAAAGAAAAGCAAAGTAAGGATAAGATCAGTTTATTTACGTTCTGAGAAATGATAGTGAACGTCTAGCGACGTATAGTTTATAACAAAAATCTTTTAATAGAGCAAAACAGTAAAAATTTCTAGTAAGGTATATAATTAAATATAAAAATTTTGAGGACCTCAAGCTAGAATGGCACATGTGCGCTGCAAAGTTCTAGTATTGAGCCTCGTTATCTCGTATACGTTCACGGTCAAGGCAAAACTTATAATACAGATTTGAAAAAGAAGAAAATATTAGGTGTTCGTGAACTTAATTATTCTAATTTAAATTGAACGCAAAACGTCTATTTGCAATCAAAGAATCTACAAGAAAAAGAGTTGGCAAATAAATCTATTACATTGGCGATCTTCACTGCAGTGATGAAGGCTTTGATTTTGAAACAAAACATAAATAAATATTTAAAATTCGTACGCAGTTAAGCGAATTTAGTTCATCCAAGAACGCCTTTACATAAATCGTAACATATAAAGATATATTTAAAGCAATAAGTAAAAGTATTAAAGTACGCTAATGTTGAGAGGCCTTATAAGTATACATGCGGCTCGCCGCCGCGCTCGGGCTATCTATTCAGCGTCAAGCGTAAATAATTAATCGTTACATTAAAGAACGAATTTTACTATTATAAAGCAATTATTAATTTCTGTATCAAAATTAGTAGCAAAAAATTTACAGGCAAAATTAAACAATTATAATGATCAATTAGAATTAAGTTACTAAAGTACAAGACAATAAACTGTAGCAAATAAATGTTCGGAACGCGAGTAAGCAACTCGCAGGTCCCAAATTCGTAGGTCCGAAATCGTAATGCGTTTACGCCGTTTTCGGCGGATGCCAGTAGAAAAGTTAATGTAAACTGACCTGGATGGTAGAAGTTCTCAGATAAAGGAAGAAAAAAACTGATTCTATCCTTGGTACCTGGAGATCATCGTCTCAAAGTTACCTAATGGGCGTCTTTCGCAAGATCCTGTATCGCTGTACCAGGGCCGTGCAGAGTCGGACCAAAGGAGCAGCTCCAGTAAGAAGTGTCAGCAGGTGGACCACGGCGAAAGAAAACCCTCTAAAGCGGAGCTTCGGGCCCATCCAGAAGCAATCGACGTTACCAGCATGCCAGCAAATTTCCAAATTCGAGGGGCATTTGGAAACCATACTTAAAACACTAGAAAATAAATAAACAGAAATTCATCAATCGACCTTGCACGTAGCCAAGGGGATGCCTACTCACCCTAAAAGTATAGGTGTTTTATCTCAAGAAAAAAAGAATCCGTTACAAAGGCTGTCGTAATTAGCGGAACGGAACCAATACGAGCGTCTTCCACCAATAACTAACACACAATGCTCTTCGGCACGCGAAGGGATTAGATAACACTCCCCGCGAATGCAAATAAATAAAGGCGGAGTTAGGCAACCCAAAGCGCACATGACAATTGACGGCGCGAAAATAGAGGCAACTTACACCCTAATTGCAACATTTATTTTCTTGAGAATATCAGAGTTAAACTTTACTACCTTGCTTCCTCTCATTTTTCTTCCTTTTTTCTGTTTAATGTCACGACTGGTCTTACAATGTCGTCGGCGGCGGCATCGTTTGCGTTTTTTGCGAGTATTTCTTAGACCCATTCCAATTTTACGTTTCAATTTCATTGCACCAGCTACAGATAACGCCGGAAGTCTTTCACGCATCAATGCATCTTTTGATTTTACTCTATCCCAAGCTTTTTGTTGTAAGATTTTATCTGCTTAATGGCGATTACTTAAATTTTTACCATCTCTGTACGATACGTTGTGAGGATTGCAGGCGACATCTGAAGGATTCACCTCTGGATCTTGGCGTTTCAGTTGCTCTTCTAACTTTGTTCCCGGACCACTGTAATTATATCCTGGAATATGCATTCCAACGGACGACTTGACGATAAGGGAATTTATAATTCCTTTGCCACCTTTTGCCTTATTTTTTACCAGTCATTACTCGTTTGGCATAACGAAACATTATGCAATATTTTTTAATTAAACTTTGTATTTATATCCGAAAAAGCAAACGTCTTAATTTTTAACATTCTTTATTGTTAATGTAAAGAATTTAAAACATATATATGCATATATTAAATAACCTTTACATTTTTATATTTCTACATCTAATACGACAAATTTAAAGTCTAATATTTACAATTAAACTTAATATTTAAAAATTTATCTAAACGTTTTGCTAAATCTTACATTTCTAAGAACAACACAATGTTCTACTTCAATATTTAACTTATTGGTAAATTTTCTGCATAACAAATACATTTCTGTCTTGCTTAAGTTGATTTAATTTTACAAGAAATATTTTTAATTGTTTGTTATATTGGTTTCGTAATTTGAAATCGTTATGTTTAATATCTGCACCTCTTCTATCGTCGTTGGTCATTATCATCTGCGCTAGATAGAATTTTATTCATGCTACTACTTCAGATTCTAAATTGAAAATAATACAAGTTCAAATATCCAAACAAAAAATGATTCATACCAACACAACATCCATTTGTTTTTTCTAACAAGTTTCAGACAAGTCTGTGCATGGAGAATGTTCATTGTAAAATAAAAGTCAACCCTTAAGCATTTTTATTTTTATTTCTTAATATATATTGTTTTATTACGACAAAGAAAGTATCTAATTCTATCAACAGTAACTTCGCATAACAACTTCTCCATATATTCTTAAAAATTGAGGTTCATGTAACATTGAAAATTCTTACAGAGAAGCATTTTGAAACGTCATTGCAATGTTTTCAATTAAATTACAAAGGAAATATATAAAACTATGTTCAAAGTTGCTTAATGAACTAAGTTCGTAGTCAAATTCGTGATTAATCTCTGCATATTTCCTAGCATGTGTACAATTTTTTTAAGAAAGGGATAAATAACATTTTGGCGTATACAATTCAACTATTGTATACTATTAAATAATGATAGATTATAGTCTATGACATACTTTAGATCCATCAATTTTCCAAATTCCTCAAATGTTAATTTACATCCAAATTCGTTAAAGCTTAAGGGATTTTGCATATTCGGAGTACTGGATCTACGTAGATAGCTATTCTTTATCTTAACACTGTACTGCAAATCTACAGCCACCCGTACATTTTCAGAAGGAGATAGATTAGTGATGGCTTCGATAATGTTCTGGTCTTGATTTCTCAACAACCGAATCTTCGTCAAAATTTAATTTTATGTAAATTTCGAGTGCTTTGAAGGGCTTCCATTCCTCTTCAATTGTTAGAACAACCATATTATGCCTGTGTTGATCATGTATGTCTTTTAGATCACAAAACGCACAACCCAAACGAATCACATGTTTTAAATCGCGAAAAACACAAAGTCCAACTTCGACATATTTTTGATGAACAGCATGACTGCTTTACGAATATCGTACACAATGTGTAAGATGTCTCGTTAAGGCGCTACTGTGAATTTGCATTAATTGAAGTTCAATGTTATCGCGAATATCAAAATCGGAGTCATTTTCATGTTCGTCAAAAGATGTTGATGGGTATGCAGCTGATGATGATCCTAAAATATTTGGTGTCATTTGTTCTGCCTCTTCTTCGCTTTGGATATTTTGCAGAGATAAACTCGGCATACTTAATGAAAAGAATTGTATCCCTTCGCCGTTTGAAGCATAATCCATATTATTATAATAATTATTACACTACAGTTGCATTCCAACAAATAATTGTTCACTTGATCTTGTTATTCGCGAAATTATCAAATTTTTCCAATTTCTTTAAAGTTCTAACACCGTCGTGTAGAAAACAGCATGCACTTCATGCTCTAATAAAGATTCAACAAAGAATAAGTATTCTTTGCTTGTACAAACACGACAAAGCTAGCGATTTATTTGATCATGTGCAAGAGACATATGAAGTCACATTCAAACAACTCCCTACCCGATTATTTTGATAATTTAAATTAAATTATCAAACCGCGTATCAAAACGAGAACTCGTCGTCAATTATTCTATCAAACACGATGATAAATTATATCCGCGGTTATTAAGTACTACATAATTCAATTACCAAACCGCGTACCAAAACGTAATTCATTATCAATTATTCATTCAAACACGTTGATAAGTTATATCCGCGATTATTAAGTACAACATAATTCCAATTGTCAAACCACGACTCATTACCTCGTTATACATTATATTCCCAGTTATTAAGTACAACATAATTCAAATTATCAAAACGCTATGATAAATTATATCCGCGGTTATTAAGTAAATACTACATAATTCAAATATCAAACCGCGTATCAAACGTGATACAAACCGCATATCAATCCGGGATTCAATCAAACTGCGTATCAAAACGCGATGATAAATTATATCCTCGATTATTAAGTACAACATCATTCAATTATCAAAACCACGGATCAAAACGTAATTCATTACCAATTAATTATTCTATCAAATACGATGATAAATTATATTCGAATTTATTAAGTACCATCATTCAGTTATCAATTCGCATATTAAACGGGATTCATCAACTCATTATAACTTATATATGCGAATCACGACATCATTCAATTGTCAAACCATGGATGAAAGCGAGATGCATCACCAATTATTCTATCAAAAACTATGATAAATTATATCCGCGATTGCTAACTACGACATTATTCAATTATCAAACCCGGGGATCAAAACGCGATTAATTTCACAATTCAATTATCAAAACCGCGAATCCAACCCGACATCATCATTCACGATAATCAAATCCGCCAATCTAGCCAATTATAATCGCGAATCTCAACTGAGATGAAACAGACCTATTCAAACTATTTCTAACTTCATACTCTACATCCAAAGGACGCGCATTCAAAGCCACTCGACGCCAGTAAATTTTAAGCGGAGAAATGAAACAATTATTAACTCTTGAAGTTATATATATAAAATTTCTTGCTACTTACATCTATGACACTATAATATATAAACTAGTAGTTCAATTCTGTTTCCATTTATAGCGGCTTCAAGATAACGCTGACTGTATTAAAAACGCGTTTATTATTAAGTTAAAATTTTATCTACGTCGTATGATTGAAATTTATCGCGTTTCAAAAAATACTGACCGGCTACGTTTATATCTTTTTAAAGTCTTGTAATTCTTAGGTGCCGTATTGGAGTTTACAACATTTACCGACTTAGCTTAGAGGAAAATGTAAAAACTTTTGGTAGATGTTTTTTATTAAGCTTAATTTAGACGTTATAATTTTTCGTCGTAAAAAAATGTTTTTTGACGTCAAATAATAATTATTTTAAAACTAAGAATTAAGTTAGCAGTCTTGATGTATATACGTTTCTAACAACAATAAAACTGGATCATCTAAATACCCATCATTCAACTTTTTATATTTAAATGAAAAAAAATCTACAAATACAATAAATTAATCCAGCTTTAGAAATTGATATAAGTTGTAAAGTTAACACTACCTCGTATATTATTATGTCAGAATATTCTAGCATACAAAATATTCCAGATATATATTAGCCACCGACTTTTATTTTATTTTATTTTGTACTGTGTAAATTTAAAGAATTAAACGCTCGAAATTTGAATTAAACAAATCTACTAACCTTTTTCGTTTACGTTTTAACGTGCAAGTTATTTGCTTTTCGCTGACCATGTATGTATTTTGACGTGAGAATTTTGTTGTTGGCAGCACAATTGTACAAGATGGCGCAACTTTCAGTGGTTTCCTGAGTTAAATATAACATTCCCGAGGCGAAAGAAAATCGAAGTACTATTATTTAAAGCATAAAACTGCACGAGTTCATCAAGACAAGGAGATAGTAATAACAATATTAACTAATTCGTATGCGTTGCGATTTATTGATTAATACGATTTGGAAGTCAAACAAGATATAATTTACTCGCACGCTAAAATTAACATTAAATTAGAATAATTTTTAAAATTTGTAAGGTCTGAAATGGAAATAAATAAAAATAGGACAGTAGCCTTTCCTTAAAACTTAAACTTTAAAAAAATGCCTTAAGCAAATTTCATATCTAGAATATGCAGTAAAATTCTATCACGGGTTTTTATAATAGTTGAACCTTGTATGATGCTTTACTAACAATAAAATCTAACATTTTAAACATTTTTCAAGACGTGTTTTCAAAGAAAGCTGTGAATACATCTTAAAGATCGCTTCTTCTAGAACTTTTAAATATTAAATTTATACTTTTAGAAAATTGAAAAGACTTGGCATGGTAATAATGACGTAGTAGAGTTCGTAAATGTTGCGAATGAACACTTCACGAATTTGGAAAAACAAAATGCCAATGTACTGAATTTATTTATGTTTCAATTACAGGCAATATTCAATACCTTATAGCGAGTTTAACTTGCGGCATTCACCACTGCAGTACACATCGGCAGTTTTCCTTTTACAAAAAGTAAATACTTTATGTATTCGTAAAAATAAGTTAGTTGGGTTAATATTGAGCAATCACGTAGACATGTATACTACTGTTGTTTAGTAAATAAATAATGTTCAAATTTGCAAGTCTTCTTTTATTTGAGTAATTAAGAAATCGGTAATGACAATAACAGTACACCTAATAACATAAAACACGTCGTTCCCGCATTGCTAATGCACAACATTTTGGTGGCAGCGTCGGGATTTACGTACATAATTACAATTGAATAAACATGATTTATTTAATTATATTGATAGTAGTGTTAGGAGTGCGGCATCTAGCGTGTTTTCGTCAATTATATCAAGAAACATTCTACTAATTTCATCAAATCTACACCAATAGGACGAAGGGCTCAAGACAACTCAGATTAAAGTAAGTCGCATATTCTTATTAATCCTTTCTAACCGATTACCCTTATCTTTTCCATGAAAATTATTAATTTCTCTAACGAAATGTCTGTAAATCGGGTTGAAGATTCACAAAATCGTTACATTCCATTTGAAATCAGTGTAAAGTTAATTCCACAATTTAACGGGAGTAAATCTAAATTTCCTGAATTTTTAAATGGCCTACAAATTACAAAATCACGCTTAAAACCTTAAGACGAACCGTTAATTTTGAATGTTATTAAAACTAAATTAAGTGGAGCTGCATTTAATGCCATACGCTATAAATCAATTAACACAATTAATGATTTAATTAAAATTTTAAAAATACATTTTTCTGAAAGTTGTACGGTACCACATTTGGAAGCACAATTATCAGCTATCCGTTAAAAATATAACGAAACGATTACACAATATAGCGAAAGATTAGATAGTATAATAAATCCATTAATTACAGCTTCTTGTGAAAGTAAAACGGAAGAGGTTAAGCCGATTATAGAAGAATTACTCAAGGACAGGGCGCTACATTCTTTCATATTTGGTTTAAATAGTCAAATAAAATTGTTAATAGAAGCAGGTAATTATGACACAGTTGAACAGGCGGTAGAAGGTGCTATTCAAAAAGAAAAGGAATTATTGTTAGAAAAGGAAATGTTTAAGCATAATTTTAAATTTCAACATAACGTACACAGTAATATTTCATACCCCTTTAGGGCTACATTTTGTGAGTACTGCAAGAAATCTAACCATGATACGTCAAACTGTCGTTTTATAGGTTAAAGACGATCCAATATAAATCAAGCACCCCAAATCACTAACAATTTTAATGCATATAACACAAGAGGATTTTCTCCAACATTTGCTGTTCATAACAGTAACATTATTGCTTGTATTTATTGTAAAAATAAGGGACATCACATAAGCGAGTGTCGCAAACACCAATACAATAACAATAGGCGCATGCAAAATCATTTTAGTGAACGTAATTCATCCCAAAATTCCGAGGCCCAAATCCAGAATTTAAACACGAATCCGGGACCGATCGCAACATTCAAGTAGGCTGTACTCTTACACATATAAACGATGCAAAATTCATTAATGTATATATATATATATATATATATATATATATATATATATATATATTTATA
>JAHWXV010070247.1:0-10781 GCA_024586415.1 Phrixothrix hirtus | reverse complement strand
ATAACGTATTTAAAGGAACAACAAACGCGGCCATTCAAAGCAATAATAATAGATTAATTATTTAATTACAATTAAGTATAGCATATAAAAATAGGCACGCCCAAACGTGGGTCTGTAATAAAAATTAATAATAAATTAATTTTGAAATAAAATTCAAATCTCAAAAAGTTATAGCAATATGTTATGCCAAAATGCATATAAAAAGTTATTTCCTTTAAGAAAATTATAAACTAACTATACAGGCTGTTCCGAATATAAGAAGTGTACCCATGTGCTTTGTGAACATAAATCTTTAGAAATTTTTAATGTAATTAAAAAAAATTGTAAATTTTTACGCAAAAATCATGAATACAGGCCTGTATATCCTTTACTATTAAACACCACTTTACATCTGTTGATAAAGTATCAGTTTACATTTACTATAAATGTACTTTTTCGGGTCAAGGTCGCCAGCTGTTTTAATTGCGTAAGATTGCTGTACTATAACACTATTGCTTATTAATTTTGGTTATTTATGCATTAATACTGTTTGTAGTGTTTCAGTAGTCCGGAATACAGCCATTATTAAGGGATTATCATAAAAATAAAAATTCATTAGCGTTAAAGATACCTCCCCTCTCCATATTCCTTTCCTTCATTATCTTCAAACACTTCCACACCTTTTTAGCCAATGTTTCTTGCGTGGGCCACTGTGGGCAGTTAAAGCCATTTTCACCTTGAGGTATTAGATATTGTTCTTTTCTTTTCCAGTTTTTTTCTTTAAGTGAGCTATCTTCACCGCATGTTGAGGTGGGATGCTTGACTTTCAGTGTAGATTGGACGATCTTTCTGTTGGTTTAGGTATTCTGTATCTCTATATAGTCTTTCATTTAGGAAATGTGTTAAATGGGCCAAGTTACATGACCCTAAGGTATAGCTGGCCTTGGAGGTGTTTGCATACTTTTGTGCCATAATTGCTTCTTCTGACACCTTGTCAGCTAGTGTTGAGACGATCTATTCCATATCTGTGCCTTGATTTTATTTTGAGCTTTGGTCATTGCAGCATAGCAAGAGCCTGGGATTTATCCCCGCCAGGACCAGGAAATACGCCTACCTTTAGTTCCATTTTTTATGCTGAGATATGATAGTGAATTCTTTTAGGCGTGGGATAACTAGTTCTTCTCATCTATTATCGCTTTACGACGAGTTTGGTTTTATGTAGACAGCCGCTTTTTTGGCTTTTCTTTGGTTGTCCTTTGGGTTCTTAATTTTCTTTTAATGAACATTTTCAAGTCTCTGTATTTTGCGAGTATCTGTTGTTTCTGGTTGTTGAACATTCTTTTGTATTTGAATCATTCATTCTTAAATATGATTTAATAATTTTTAATCACCGGTAGATGGATTAATCGATCCATTCAAGTTCTTAGTGTTTTTTAATTTTAAATGTATTATTACAACTGCAGTTTCAGGAATAGATTATTTAGAAATAATAATGAGTAAATTCAACTGTTTAATTAAAAAATTCTTAGGACTTTTTAGCTTCAATATTACATTATGTTATAATATATTAATTGTCCCAGTTAACACATGTTAGCTTTTGAAATATGATTAGTTATATTCGGTGAAACTCGGTTAAACGTACAGAAACCCCTTAAAAGGGAGGGCAAATGGAAGTGTTGCAACCGTTATATAGTAGATAGCGAGGAGTCTAGGTATGAGCGATTCTTGGTATCTCAATTTTTATTAGATTTCCCTATATAACATAATTATTGTTACGGCAAGTGAGAAATACGTTAATTATGTCGTTGGTTACGCTTTCCTGCGAGGTCTTTTCCAGTTGTTAAAACAAAGATAAATCTTGAATGAAGTTATCATAATAACTAGAACCATTAACAGCATTTGTGAGATTGGTCGGATTAATTATAAGATAGGTTTAATTTGGTTCTTTAATTCTTTAATGATACAGTTCATCACTTAAATTAATGATTTTCGTTTTAATAAAAATTAGTCATTAACAGAATGTCTTTTTGGCAATATTTATATTATTATTAAAGGAAAAAACTTTTTCGTTAGTTGTTTTAAATGTAATTAAAGTATCACAGAATTTAGTAGTGTTATAGGAAAATAAAAAGGTAGAAGGTTTAATGAATCGCATGTTTTCAATTCTTTGATCCTTTAATTAGATAATTCCAATAAATTGTGGTTGTAGTTGAAAGGGACACCCGCATTCATTCCAGTGTATGCTAATTAAATAAAAGTAAAATCTCTTACAGCTAATGAATATAAATGTTGGATAATAACTTAAGTCTTTTGCATAACGTAGCAATGATAATTATAATTTAATGTTGTAATGTGTGCTACCTTTTGAAATTTATGTCTAATATATGCAGTCTGAAAGAAATAAAGTATACATACGCATGCAATAAATAACTAGACGATTGCAAAATATGTATATTGCATACGAATGTGTGTCAATATGTCATATTTCAATATAACTAAATAAAAATATATAAATAAAACTTAAATTGAGTAAATAATAATGCAATACTGTTTTAATCATTTTCAGATTATCAAGCACATAACAATCAAGTTTGGTCGAATTGTTTCTAAGAACTTACTTGTTTGTGCAACAGTTTAAAAAGTGAATTTGCAATAGTTAGTTGATCAAATGATTAATCAGCTCTATATTCATCTCGTTTCCACTAATGCTATGTGTAGCTCGCAAGCATCCAAGCGGTACATGTATTTAAAAGCACGTTTTCTTTCATTTTACAGTCTTTCATTTTACAGAGTGTAAACAGCAAAATAATTTTCTAAAGGCATTGCAGTCTCACATTGTCGTGCACAATTATGCATAAGCAATCAAAATCCGATACCACAACATTTTAGGAAATGTTTTCAAAAAATAAATAAATTACTTGTTTAGAACGTTTGGGGTCTCTATTAATTGTAAGAATGATAATATTAACATCAACCAAAAATTACTAAAATTGATTATTTTTCATTTATCAGCTATCTTACGTAAGTATCCAAAAATAAAATTGATCCCTCTTACGTTTTCGCCTGTTTCAACAGTGGAATATTTTATTGTTGATAGTGATATTTAATTTATAACCATTATAAAAAAGTGATTGATTTGTTTTAAAATACAAAGTTATGAAATAAATAGCAATAATTATTAGATAAATATATAAAACAGGGTGGACTTTCTTAGATGATATTTTTTATTTAATGTAAAAAATTGTAATTTATTTTCAAATTATAAAATTGAAAAATTATTAAAGTATTAAATAATAATAATTGTGTATTTTTTAAAAATTATATAACTGATTTGTTTATATTTTTATAAACAAGAACATTTTTTAAACTGAAAATATAAAATTAACAGAACAAGAAACTATCAATGAGTTAAATTTGAAGGCGACTTCGAAGGCTTAGCTGTTGAAATGTTTGTCTGTAAGTACAAAGGACGTGAATTCAAATCCGACAGAGTCGGAGGAAATAATAAACAATTTTAAGCTGTAGGCCTCGAAGTAATGTGATGTTTGGCACGTTAGTTTACATAGGGAAACAACCATGGCAGCTCTTTTAGCTATTACGACCAAGGAAATTTCCGCGTTTAGAAGCCTCGACTTAAAAAAATGTCAAAAATAGAAAAGTTAAATTATTTGAAAAAACTGTGTTTAAATTTTATTTAGTTAAAATATGATCAAAATAATATATTCCAAATAGTTAGTAAGAAGTATACTTTTATATACCAAATATTTGTCAGAGTAATTTTTCCAAACATTAATATAAAATATGTTCAATACGGACTACCTTTCTAACATGTTATTTTTCAAGATTTTAACATTTAAAGGCATCTCAAACATGTGTTTTCGCCACATTTAAAATACGCGAATTATGAATATACGGTTGAAAAAGCGTCTCTTAGTATGACCAATTTAAAATGTTTAAAATTTGAAATAATTACAAAAAGGTGAATAGAATTTTTGCTTTAAGTGATGCATTTCTAGAAAACAACTTAACTATTAGATTTTTTAAAATATAATGCAATTTCATAAGGTAAGTACAGTAGGGTTTCTATTTTAAATGTGTGATCACTAACACCATTTTCATCCTATTTTATGAACTGTGATGAACAAATGCCAAATATTTTTTAAACTGTCTTTATAAAACAAACATCATGTTGTTTTTTTGGGTATTAAAAACAACTTGTGTAGGTCCGTATTTGTGATTGATTTTTATCCGAAAATTTATAAATTCTTTTTTGAATCGGATTAAAATTTCTTACGAATATGTTACATGTGTATTAAATAAAGTGTCTTATTTCTTGGACAACCTGTATAATTTTCTAATATAACACCTATATTAAACGCAAAAAAATGTGGAAAAATAATGCGTAGAAAGGTTTCAACTAAAAGTTTTTTCAATCATTGCTACTCAAAACATTTTGATACATGACACCTTTATCCACTCGCCTCTTCAATTATTCCCGGTTGAATAGAAGTAGGCAAAATGGCCGCAAAGATTTATAAAAGTAAAATACGAGTACTTTTCATTTTATCATCAAGACTGCCCCTATATTAATGATGTATTATTTATAAGATTTAATGATAAAGTTATAAAATTAAAACACTTGAACCTATACAGATTTAGTGGCACTCAAAAATCCTTATAGCAAAGCTCTAAATATCATAAGTTTCCAAAAGATTTAATTTAACAAAATTTAAATTGTTAGCTATATACGAGGAGGAATTGATAAGTTTTTAGTTTAACAAAAAACGTTGTTGTATTTTGAAACAAATGTTTACTATTACACGTAGGAATCTTTTAACTCTATACACTTAGCACAACGCTCAAAGCGGTTCTAAAAACAAAAAAAATCTTTCTTTTGCACTTCAAATCACTTCATCACAGTATTACAGCTTTTTCCCTGAAAATATATAAGGCGAAATATAGTAAATTTGTAGCAGTCAATTTCATCAATTTTCTTGCAGGACTCGTGAGCAATAATGTTGTTCTGAAGAACACCATATATTTTGGGAAAAAATTCACAGCGTTTTTCCATAATTTTTTCTTGAATCCTGAATATTATAGAATAATAGGTTCCAGTCATGACTTCGCTCTGTTCTAAGTAGTTAGACATAACTATTCCGTCCTTGCCTCAAGAAAATGATGCGAGCGTTTTCCTGCGAGTTTTGACACGAAATTTCTTTGGACAAGGGGAAGCGACATATTTTCATTCCTTTGATTGTTCTTTTGTTTCTTTTGTTATAATTATATCCAAAACATTCAAATATCCCCTTCAGAAGAGCGCAAAAATGAGTCGGGGGTCATTACTATGAGTCGTTTTTGATCATCATTCAGGCTTTTAGGGATCTATTTGTCAAATAATTATGTCATGCCCAAATGTTTAAAGTCTGAGTAGATCCTCTAAAATTATCTCATACATGGAATCGATACTTTCAAGAGTAAACACAGAAATGGCGTTCTCAGCGTGGTGTTTATATTTAATGTCTCTATTTTGTTTCTTAAATTCAGCAACACAATTATAATAGCGCACGCAAAGCAACGAGCTTCCAATGTATCCAACTTATCCAGATAAAATGTCTTTGCCAAACGATATCTAACTTTTTCTTTAATAATCGACAATGTAGATTCGGCTATACCTTTCATCCTCAAAATTGGAGGAACTATTTGCCACACAACATACTCGTCGTGGCAATAACTAGCGTAAGCTCATCTCTACCAAGGACATAAAATCGTTTTCATCTAGGTAATGCTAGATATCGTGTAATTTTTCTGCTTCGCTGAACCTAGCCGTCTCTTATTTTCTGGTAGCCCCCCGTATTTCATCTTAGACTTATTTTTCGTGTTGTAAAGTTCATAAAGTTTGTGACAAATGATTTATGATTCATAATTTGTAGAATAGATATTTTCTATAATTCTGTATAGGTTCGTTATATTGCCATTGTCTAAACAAACTGTTATAAGCTCCCAGTATAAATGGCAACCGTTTATAAAATAGAACAATCGTAAACTAGACAAATAAAGCTGCTTTTGTCAGTGATAGTTGTTAATTTGACAATTTGTTGGTCAAAGTGTGTGGGATACCTATACAAATAACTTTGGAAGTCAAATTTTGTCCAATTATTTTACTTTTAATTAACGTGTTGCGTAATATCGTTTAGTTATAATTTCGTAATTTGGAGAATTCGTGAGAAATTTTAAATTGTAAAAAATATCTTAATAAACTCTTCCTATGTTATTTACTTGTCTGATAATTATTGTTGTTTATTTGGTAATTCCGTATATTACAATAAATCAATTGTTGTTTTTATACATCATTATCAACAATTAAATATTCCACAAGCGAAAGGGGGATAAATTTTATTTATGAGTATTTATGTAATACAGTTCATATCAAAAATAATTAGTTTTGATAATTTTAGGTTTGATGTAAATATTATCATTGCATCAATCATTAGAGACTCCCAAAGTTTATCTAAACAATAAATTTATATAACACATTTCCAAAAATAATTATAATCAATTTCCATGTTAATAAAAGATATTCTCAAAATATCAATTAGCATTTTAACACTGTTTTTATCAAATGCATTCATTAATTCATAAAAACTATTTATCAAGCTTGCATTTATATTTGCCTCCTGGAAGTAAACAAATTGAAACGCCAATTAAAGTTTCAAAACATTTTCCAATTTAGCGATCATATAAAATCTTATGTTCGTAATGTTTTTAAGGTATTTCTTATCATAACTCCATTAATGCTAATCTTTAACACACTGTCAACAATTTTGTTACATAATTTACTATGCATTTAGATAGTGGAACTGTATTTTCAACTACGTTAGTTGTACTACCAATTTCCTCCCAATTTTTTAATTGGAAAAACAGGCTGTAAATGATCGATCGGCATCTAAGGTTTCAATGAATAAGAAAAGAATGGGCTGCATCTTACTGAAGTTAGAAAATTATAGCCTATATTGAAACATTTGATTGGATAACTAGTGTTAATTTCGTCCCTGTCTGAAGCAAAAAATTACATTAAGATCATCTTTTTCTTACAACAAGCTGTAAATCAATATGAAGATTAATTTCTTTAAACGTAAATATCATCGTATAGGCTATTGGTTTGTTTTTAGAAAGTAGAATATTTGAACATTTAATTTAACTATATTTCGAAAGTTTTATTTTCCATATTGCACCAGCTGTGATGATCTTCTTATTGTAATTTTGCGACGGCTTTGAACTTAAAAACAAAAAAATCGCGAAATGTAGTTGTTTCAATAGTATTGCTATTTCATCGTTAATAATATAATGCATAATTATTATTAATTTACTAGCGCCACTTGGCAGCGCTTCGTTGTGGCTTGTTGATGCCACGTTTTGAAATTCAAATTTAAACCTTTCCTGCGGTTTACGTTGTTGAATAACTTAGGTGGGACGGTTACAAAATTTAATATCCAGAACTTGTGTGGGCTGGGAGGTCAAAAAACTTTAGCAATATTTTGTGCATTTTACGTAAAAACTTAATTTTGACGTTTTTCAGCTAGTTTAGTTCAATGCCGGCTCAAAATCAACTTTCCTATACATTTTTGTAAGCAACAGTAGATTAGTCTTCAATGATATTTATTATGACATACATTTATAGTAAAATTCCATCATTATGCCTACCTAAATATTACTCAAACAAAAATTCTTTTATTAGTAAAATAAGAGTTTCATTTCCGGCTTTAATAAAGCATTACGATGCTTCATTAATTGGATCATACTTTATTTTCATTTGAAATATTAAAATCTTGGATAGTTTTTCACCAAATCATCTAATTATGTTTTATTAACTCAATCATGTCAAATTGAAATACTGCAGTATAAAAAACCGTCAAATCACAATTTGCAATTTTACAGATAAATTAGAATAAATTAGAAGTTGATTATGTTTATGAATAACTGCGAATATTTCCACTTGTCCGTGAATTCGAACTACATCACAGCTACATTATGGAACCATTATTCCTTGTTATCATCTCTGATTTATACACGCACTTCTTAATTAAATAATTTTTCTTCACAACTCGAAAGAGAAAATGGTTTCTGCGATACAAAAGTTGACAGAAATAAAATATCATAGTATTCTAGGAGGAGTTTTTATAATAAATCGAAAATTAACGTTATTTAACCTAAAATTGACTAATTTTGCACATTTGATCTTTAACGAGGTGCGTAATTCGCAAAACCTTAAATTGCGTTTTTAAAGTTCTGTCATATCTTCGTTGTGAAAAAACAGTATATATAAAACTCAGAAGAAAATGCTAGTTTTCTCTTGTTGCGTTGTAGTTCCAAGGCTTCATCCTCTGGCTACAAATTACACTCCAGGAAAAATTATGTGTACATATAATGTACTATTATTGCACTTTACTAATTACAAACACCTTTTAAAATTTTCGTTCACAGTGTTTTGTGTCAAATTCTTAATAGTTCATTTAAGATAAAGAAAACTTTAATTATACTTGTATATGGTTATTTTCTGCCACTCCACGTTTAAGAGTTTAAATGTTTATAACGAATTACACACATTACAATCCAAACAAGAATCAAAGACAAAGACAACATTCAAATTACGTCACCACAATTTTGAAGATCTAGGCGCTTCTTTTAAAATCCTTCTCGGGCATTTTATTTACGAACTTGTTAACTTTAGATGATATTTGAAAATCATGAAGAAGACCTATGTATCATCTTAGAGTACTTATTCTTCTGAAACATGAAAAAGTTAGCGTCAAGTTTATTTTACGGTAGCTTCAGTTATTTATAAAAATATGTGGTCAACACTTACGCACCTTGTTTTCCCAAGATAATTGTCACTTGAATACATGTTTATTGATATCCATTGTATTGCTTGCTTTTAGCTCAAAGCACATACGTGGCAACTATATGAGTTACTAAGATACTTTAAGATGTCTAACCTTGAAATTTTTATATAGCCTTACAATGTTTTTTTTTAATTTATAACGTAGTTCCTACTTACATTTGAATATTTTTGAAGTACTTTATTATTGATTTCACATTTATAAATCCATCTATGTCTTCATGCAATTACGTTATTGTTTTATCAATCTATCTAAGTATTTAGAAGATATTGCTTGTCAAACGCCTTCTTATGTTTGTGTCACTCTATATAATACATGAATGTTAATTAATATACGTTTGAGTAAATTATAATTAGCAACCTTTTTGAATGCATCCCGTATGCTTTGTAACATGTAACCTTGAATATCATCATTTACAAATCTTAGTTTAAAATAAATCAATTCTTGGTATTTAGTTTAATAAGAAATCTTATTTTTATTCCATCATTTTAAAAAGTAATTTTAATATACAAATAAAATAATAAAACCCTGTTAATTATTTATTTCAGTTTTTTTGGAAATAATTTTAAAATTGTTAGCTAAATTATGTTTCTGTAAAATTTTCGAAGATGACGCAATTCAGTAATTCTTAGTACAAGGCATGATGACATCAGCGTTGCTACGCAAATTTGATGACGAGGGGTTTTTGTATCTCAATCACGCGGCTCATACCATTGGCTATTTTGAAATACAATTCTATGATTGGATAGTTTTTTTTCGTTTTTGTAAGTAAACAAGTTTTCCGTTTCCGTCTGCAGCATTCAGAGCACTGGGCTTTGTTATTAGAAATTCTTATTTTTTCAAACGCATTAAAACAGTAAAAAAGTTGTTCACTCGTTCGTTCTAAACTAGAATATTGTTGTACCTTTCGGAATCCGTTTTTAATCTATCAAAATTTGTTATTAGAAAAAATTTAAAATCGATTTTTGCGATTTCTATATTTTAAAGAACATGGTATGTATCCAAACTACTTAATCATTAGAAGCTGTACCCTTCGAAACTCGTTTAAAATTATGTCCCTACATGATAGGAGAGAATATCTCACTTTAATATTTGCTTATAAAATAGTAGCTGGTATGACTGATTCAGAAAAGTTGATATCCTTATGCGGCTTAAAAGTGCCAGGTAGATCATTAAGGCACTACACTTAATTCCATGTACCATTTCGATTAATATATCATTCAATGTCCCTAATACGATTGTTGAAATTCCTGAATAATGTTATTTGTAATTTAGATATTGACGTTTTTAACATCACACTTAACAAATTTAAATCAAACATCAAAAACTTGTTTATTTTTAATTAATGTAATAAGGCCTCTAGTGTTTTAATGTTTCGTGTTCTAATATTTCATCTTTTAGTTTTATCATTGTGTATTTTATTGTTCTAGTGTATTTTACAATATTGTATTAGTCCATCCATAAAAAAAATTGTTTAAATATTACCATAATATTAATCATTAATATTATATGCATTGCTAATTATGGCACCGTGTATTTATATATTATTTTGATATATCGCTTATAATTATTTAATGTTAAAAAAATTCCATGTAATTAGGCAGATATGCCTGTGTGGAACTTTAAAGAAATAAATAAATAAATAGTTGGTAGCGTCCTAATCCCAGAAGACAAAGGAATTAATTAAAAGACTGTAGACGTTACAGATATAGTGTATCCGTTTATAAATGTCCTCTAAAGGATTAAATATTGAAATTGTAATCTTGACGTAGGCAAATATGTACAATATGGTAAAATTATCTTTCAGAGTTAGTAAAACTAGCTTCATGCATGTGAAAGTTGCATAAACGAGGTAGAACAAAGATACACATACATTTAGAAAAGTACGCCTTTAATTCAGCAGTT
>JAHWXV010070231.1:0-11328 GCA_024586415.1 Phrixothrix hirtus | reverse complement strand
GTATTGACCTCACCCCGACCCGAACTCCGCAACTATTTTTGAGCTGTCGTGCAATGTTTGCAATTCGGTCCAATTAGTCACAAGTGACCGTAGCAAAGTTAAATTGCTATAAACGCCATCTAAACGTTGTTGAATGTTATTAGGTAGGCGTATGTCCTTCTTCTGTTAAAAATTTAATGACCGGGGCAGCAAACAGTTCCAAAATAACAAATTTCGATTGGTAATCGAAAAGCTACTGTCCCGTAAGTCTAGTTTTATCCGCCTTTTTAGAGTAGAGAGCACTAAGAGTTATAAATAGCCAAACTAGACTGCACTCATCCTCACTCGGAACATTGTCTTGGATGAAGCAATATCACTGGTCGGTACCCTATAGTTCGTTAAATATAACGCAATCAAAAAAGGAATTCGGAGGCATAGTCATTTGTGGCTCAGTTAAGCTACAACATCGAAGAGGCTTACTACCTCCAGAAATTCAGTCAACCCAGCACTGCTTTAGCACTATTAAGATACAGTCTGGAGTTGACAGGTAATCAACTTTGTTAAGGCATTGCAGGCAACAGTTGATCATAACTGAGGGTTCGCAACGCGATATTAAATAAAATAGAACTCATGCAACGTAGAGCTAAGATTCGCAACTTCCTGGAGCATTTTCTCTATGGCCAAATTTTGGAATTTTAGTAATGGAATTAAAAAAATGTAATTCTGCGACCAGTCAAGAAAAAGAAACGAGAATAATGTTTGAGGTCACGGTGAAGCAACGTAGCCGCGCATGCGGCCGAAATGAAGACGACGTGCGGGATGTCTCCGTCGGACGACCATAACAAATAAATAATGTGTGCGAAGTGACGAGAACGATTGAACGCCGTCGCGAGACAATTTTAGTGTTAATTATAGCGTAAATTAGCGGCAAGAAAGAAATGGGCGTGTTGGAACCTAGAAAACACAGACGAAGACATGAAGAGGACGTACGCGGCCTATTAGAGACGTTGGGGCAATTTGCGTGATAAATCATCACCCGCTTCGCCGACAGTGGAAACCGTGCATATGCGATTATGGTTGTTCCATAGATTGAAGATCACCAGGAAATAACGTTCACGTTACATTGACTATTACGTCGCAGCGACTAGCGTGCACCAGGGGTAGTGTCCCGAATATCGTGGAAGGTGGATGCAGTGAGATCCACTAATCGCACCTCCATGACCGCGGAGTGCTATGGTCCAATGCCAATCATTAGTCCTACAAGGAATGGTCCACGGCTTCTGAAAATCAACGTTGTGGACATGCAATCACTGGTCCAACAAAATGAAAGGAAAGAAGTTAGGCAAACCATCCTCGGCAGCGGACGCCTGTTCCACCAGAGGTTAAAGATGGAAAACTGGTGTCGTGAACGTTGAAGATGGAGGACAGAGCAAAATATCGCTAAGGAATCGACAAATTCATTTTACTTGTAATGCGTAATTACTGTATGTATAACAATATTTATTTTTAATGAAGCACAACGCAGGTTTAGCGGGGGTTTAGTGCAAGCCTGGTTTGGTTCCGCACTTTTAGAGTAGAGAGGACTAAAATCTATAAATGGCCAAATCAGACTGCACTCATCCTCACTCAGAGCTTCATCTTGAACGAAGCAACAAAATCAATCAACATTCAGTTAACCCAACACTGCTTCAGCTTTATCAAGTTACAATCTGTGGTTGACAGATAATCAGCAATTACATGGCTTTGTCAAGCCATCGTATGCAACAATCGATTCTAGTTGAAGCATCGCCGATCCATAGTCACGTCCAGCGGCGCGACTTTACACAACACTACATACAGCTTTCCATGACAACAAGAAAACTCTTATAAAATCCAATACCCGGAAGAATCAGAATCTTATCGTGGTAAACTTCGTAGTGAATATTAGTTTACAAGTTGATGTTTACCAAAATTATGCCTTAAAGTCAACGTTAAAAGTTAATATTTTAATACAAGTTATAAAATACTAAACATCAATAGATTCCCATAAAGTACAAGTTAGGAGAAAAATAAATCATTTAATTATAATAATTAAATTCCTATTCAGCCCGACCTAATTCACCAATTGAACTGATGCGCTTGGAAAGAATCACAAATAAATCAAAAATAAATCTAATTATTTTCTACCTGAACTCCTTGCAATAGATGTATTAAGTTAAGATTCTTTCAATGAAATTTTATAATGTTTGCAACTTAAATAGATACACTTTAAAATCAATTGATAGTAATCTTTTTTACAATCATTATTGTTAAATTTTTTGTGTAGAAACTATCGTTAACAATTCATAGATAAGATTTAAAACAAAGGAAAATCCTTAATTTAGATTCTCATCTAATCTACAGAGAACACTCAGAAGTCATTGTTTCTTATTGTAAACATTATATATTTATATTTATATACTTATATTATTATATTTCATAACATATATGATACAAAAATTAAATAGAAAAATTAAATAACAACATAGAGACTAATTATATACTGTTTAATTAATTCTTTTAAATATCAACTAACGCCAAAAATATAAATTTTGAAATTTAAGACATGGAAATGAAAAATGACAAGTTAATTGATCAAAAAAAAACAATTGATAGTAGGAAAGCAATAATGTGTAAATGCTACTTGGATTATTTATACCATATCTAAAATTCATATTTTCATTGACACATTTCCAAAACAATCTTCTCTTGAAATCTGATATAGAATTATCAGAAATGATAATAATATCTCTGATTTTATTTCACCACTGAATATTTACAGGTTATAACTTAATTGATACCACACTATTTAAGGTTAATATAAACCCACTTCACACCCTCAAATACAAAGCGCTGGGATGAAAAGTATTATTCTAAATGTTTTAATTTTGCGAGCGCATAGAAATAGTATTTTAATTAAAATAAGTTATTATATTATAATCAATTTTAAATAATACATAGCTGGACTTTTCTTGCTTTTATTACCAAACTATGTCATATTAGGTAAGTATTAAATAATAAAAAAAGTTATAGTTTAATTTTCGATTTCATAATATACCTATATATTATAACACCAGAGAAGTAGTTTATTTCAATCTGACAAGCAGCATTGTATCCGAAATAGATGAAACACCGGAAAATAATTTCATGTCATCGGTAAATAGAACATATTTAGAAAATTTGATAACAATAACAATATCATTAATAAATAAGGAAAATAGGATTAGGCCCAAGTAACTACCCTGTGGAACACCTAAAGCAACCAGTATATTTTTGGATTGATTATTGGATAAACGTACAAATTGACAGTGAGGATTCAAATACGATTTTATCCAAGAAAGTAGAAGTTTCGAAATTCCGCATAAGTTCAGCATTTGTAACAACAAACTGTTATCGACATGAGCAAAGGCTTTGGAAATGTCTGTATATATGGCATCAACTTGTTGACCATGTTCAAATGCCGAATGAATATAATGAGTGTACAACAGTAGATTTGTTTGAGTACTCCGACCGGTATAAAAACCATGTTAACGTGAAGTTATGATTAATCTGAAGGTGTTAAAGATTTGGCCAGCCACAATAGAATCTAGAATCCCCGCAGCATAGGATGGAATCGATATTAGTCTGTAATTTTTCACTTTAGATTTGCCTCCGCTTTCAAAATGCGGTGTTATAAACCCGATTTTCCGAAAGTTCCGAAAAATCCCTAAATTTATACATTTGTTGTATAATATAGAAAGAAACAGTGTGAGTATATTGTAATCATACTTGATTTTTAAATTTCTTTTCTAATCATCATGGTGTCCCAAAATAACCGACCTCACGAAAACTGTGGATACTTTATGACTCGCAGAGCATTTTTATTCAAAAATGCTTTTTCAATTTTAAAAACTTAAATGATACAATTTGCTCTAAATACAATCCTGTCTACTACATGAACGGAATTATCAATTAAGCTATAGTAAAAGTGTACTACTGTAATTTAATACTGCGTATAAAAATACCTAATATTTGTTTAGGAGGTGTTTGTAGTAGTTTAACCTATAAGTTGTTTGGCCTTGTTTACTTTCTTTGAAATAATTTAAAACAATTTTAAGTAGGTTGTTACATTTTCATATTGAATTTTTCAAAATACTGTTTGTTTCTTATTGTTTCATCCTGCTTGATACTAAAATTATTTGTTAAAAACGGGAGATTCTAAATTGTTTTATATTAAATGTTAGACATGAAATTAATATAATTCATTTTTTTTTTAAACTTGTAACGTGCTCAATGGAGATATTCTAAAACAAAATACCCAATTCACTTTACGCCGACCAATAACAATATTATTGCCTAAAAATTATTGCTGTAATAAAATACAATTGGAAAGTCGTTTTTTATTTATCGATTTGTTTTGCAAAAATTATTTTTAAATTCTACGCTTACCTGTTAGATACTGAGAACATATAAACTCGGCTTGGTTACCATTTTGCATGAAACTTTGAACATGAGTGTCACCAGATGAATTCCATGATTATTGACATATCATAAATAACTGCGTGGCTAGAAATTTTGGAGTTTGAGGCAACGATTCCCACTTGTTGGCACAAATTGTAACCAGTGATAAGAATTTGGTATGTCTCTAGGACCCGAAACCGAAATCCAAAGAAACACAGATGCAACCATTTACTGGAAAATTGATAGCAAGCTTTTGGGAACTGATGGACATCTTCCTTCTCGAATATCCGCCGTGATAAATGTAGACACCTAGGCCAACATTCTAAAAAAAATGCGTAAAGCTTTGACCAGAATAGGTTTCAACCATCGAAAAGCCCTTATGATGCATGGCAATGTGATTGTGCATAAGGTTACCAAAACCAGATTACTAAAGGCACCCTTAGAGTGTCGTTTCGATTGATGATAGCCAAAAAGCAGGCGTAGGCCACAGCGAATAACCAGAAAAGAAATGGCGCAAGTGAAAAATAATACAAAATTTTTGTTTCATAGCTAAGTAGATTGTTTTCTAACGATTCTCGTATATCGTAATACATTATGGATGAAAAAGTCATTGCTTTAAAATTAATCTAAACAACTGTTTTAAGCGGCAGCGCAATTAATTTCCGAAGGCTTTCTTAAAATCCTAAATAGAATAACCGGTAATTATAAAATAATTTCCGCATATACACGCCAAATTTGTTCCAATTATTTGTTTAGGAGTTGCGTAATTGTTGTTGATTTAATTTCTTTGACTTTCCCAAAATAAACAAATTTTTGTGGATTTTTAAATTTTCTCGTTTTCTTCTGTGATGTAATAGCATGTAACGGTAGAGATTTACTTTCAATGATCACAATAAATTCTCTCTAATCGTGGCCCTTCTTAATAAAAGTTGCTTCAAAACTAAAATAAAGAATTTACAGAAAAGTTATTCTCCTTAAATTTCAATTTCTTCATTATCCTTTAATAGTTGTCGGAGACAACACAAAGTCGTTGAAAAATATAAATTTATGCAAAATAGACAGATCATTATTAATATTTGGGTGTATTCTCCAATGTAAAATGTAATTATGCGCAAATACAGACATATAATGTGTTTATGAGGGACTATGGAATAATTGAATTTGAAAAAACTGCCAAATTTACGTGAAAAAAGTTAGGACCAATACGGACCTGATGCTGTTCTAGATTTGTCTTCGAATGGTATTTAGAAAAAAAAATACATCTTATACCCACTTATAGATCAAATTACGTCTCATACGCGAGCAATTCTAATTGATTAAATTTGCTAATCTTTAGTTATTAGCGCCTGCTTTGACAAATAATAGAATAAAAATTAAATTAAAACATTTATTTTAAGAATACTATTTGGCCTAACGTCTATTGACTGTCGATATTTCCTGGTGTTAACGACCCTCTCGTATATTTTCAGGTGGCACATTGGTTATTGATGACACACCTTATATTTGTAATTTAGTTTATATTTTTATATTTAATTTTTATTCTATGATTGACATTTGTATAATATTTAACGCCTACATGTCATGCGCGTAATTATGTAGCTACCCCGACACACTTTAATTTAAGACGGTGTCTGAACGAGTCGAACTTAAAATCAACACGCGACGCCGCGACAGGACGCGGTGAACTTCTCGTTGCAAGTATTGACGTAAACTTCTCGCTTTAATTATTGGTAAATCAATACGGTATACGGTATTACGTACCAGGCCTGTTGATAAATCATTAATATTTGTATTTCTACTACCGAATTATCTACAAAATATGTTACTATCACATCTTTGTTCACCTATAAAATATTCCTTGATTTAACCTTAAATCCTTTAATTTTACCTAGCACCTATGAACAAAGCGTGCAGTGGCAACTTTGAAGTTACAAATCTATCCCGTTGGTAAGTACATACATACACGTAGATATGATATATTCATTATTTGTCGTTTTATTGTGTATTTCCCTCATTTTTCTTTGTGCATAATTTATGTTTATGTATTTTAAAATATCAAGATTCAGTGGCCTACCTAATTTGGATACAAGACGAAGTATACCTGTAATCAACAGCTACCTTGTTGTTTACAAACAAAAAACAGTTATAGTATTTTGACTTACACAGTGTTACGCCACCGAATATTTATTGACAGTTAGTATTTCTTTTAAGCATATTACACGTTTTAATTTCTTATTTAGTTCTTATATTTTAAGCTAATTGTTTAATTTAAATTTAAAATATTTTAAATTTGCAGCTTTGTGTGGAAAGTGTTTTGTGGATTATACAGTAATAGACATTTTAGGTGTAATTAAATAATTACAAATAAATAACATACATTTTTATCAAAATTAATGTGAAAATCAATATATACATTTCAAGAAACAAACAAAAATGTAAACCCAAGCAGCGCGCCCTACCATAAAAATAAATTCAGTTAAAATTTTCGGAAGTTGCATTCTTGAGTAACTAATTTATTTTAATAGAATAGGAAGTACTCATAAAGTAATAACTTAAATGAAAAATAGAAGTAGTGAGTCTCCCATTCACAATGTCGTATACAGGGTGATTTCAAACTCCTTCGACAAATTTGGACCACACACGCGGAGGTAGTTTTAAATCAAATGGAAAAAAAGATCCTTATCGTTTCCAAGAAAAACGCTTTTAAAATAATGTTTCAGAATTGTTTGAAAGTCACTGCAATAGCGGAACAATTAAACGTATCGTTTTAAGCGAATAAACTATAAACACATGGCGCAGTTATTCCGTCATTCTAAAACAGTAAATGTAAATAAATCGGAGGTATTAGTTTCATTTATAGCCTCGAATTCAATTACAAAGGCTGTATGTAATGTTAAATTATCAGAATTTTTGTGTGTTAGCAAATATTTTTCATTATCAAAGTGTAATAATTTTCAGTTTTATGTATTTATTATTGCAATTACATTTAGTTGTAAGTTTAACATCATGATTATGCACTATCGATAGATTAACTAATATCGACATGACAGACTTGTTTTAATCTACGGTGAAATATTTTGAACATTTCTTGTAAAAAGGTAAGCGTTTCTTTGTTTAATGTGTTGTACTACAAAATTATAAGATTTTTAATAATGATTTTGTGTTTAAATAAAATAGGTCACTATCAAAAATAACTAAACTAATGAATCAATGAAAACTCATTTACAATTTTTTACGAATTTTAATAATCAAAATTATGTTTTCTATAACAATCTTGATATTGTATTTAGTATAATTAAACCAATTTACAATTAAGTGTTAATTTTTTTGTCTATAAACGAAAAAAACCGTAGGTCATTGATATTAATGACCTATATTGGAACAAGTTAGTGTACGCACGAAGTAAATATACATGATGCAATTTGGTATTCAAATAATGTGTTATTCGCTTACGACACGTAGTTTGTCTAGTTGTATTTATTTCTATTCACATTTTCGCACAGTTGTTAAAAGTCGACATCTTTGATTTTTTCGGAATATTGTTCTATTTTATGCGATTTTCTTGTAATGAACATGGTTAGGCCCCTACAGCACCGTATTAAAATTTGTCGGTGGATTTTAAAATCACGCTGTATACAAATATAAAATGATATTTGAAATTATTAAAATATAAAAAATAAAAACTTTCAAAAACATCTAAGTAAAATTAACATTGTTTAAAAACTTAGAGCTAAAATTTAATTTATTGTATCTAGATTCAGATTAAATTACGCTCAAAGATATACATATGAAAACATCAGCTATACCTATCTACAATAATGACCAGATTCTGTTGGGAGAGTTACAACTGCTATTTTTTATTTAAATAACCACAAAACTTCACTTCGAAGCAATTTTATAAACCACCTAGATGGACCTACTTCATTTTAAGTAATATCTTGTAAATGCAAAATATCACATTCAACAGAACCGCAAAAACTCGCGTGTGAAAGTTTTCATGATGAACAATGTTAAATAAACCAGTCGCTAGACCGTAAAATTCACGAAGAGCTCACACTTTTGTCAAATTAGTGGAAATTTGGCAAAGAGATTAGGTTAGCAACAATTGGGTCACATAAACGGCAAAAGAGGAGCATTTCTGAACTCAGAAACTACTAAGAATTGGTAAAAAATACGAAAAAAGAATAAAAAAAAAGCAAAATTAATTTGCACGAAAACGAACTCTTAGGAGTTTTTTGTAGATGCAACTCCCTAATTAACAAACTCGCACTTTAAGATTAATAATGTAATAATTAACTATATTATTTAAAATATAATAACAATAAACTTCGAAATAAGCAACGTATCATAAATGCTGAACGGCGAGGCTTGGTATCACGCTTGTAATTTACTACATAAAACATCTGTTCATTTTATACCTGGACCCCTAACAAAAAGCTTACTACCTGGAATCCACACTTGACATTTACGTTGTATGTGAAATATTGATAACCCCAAAAATCTTAAAATAAAGTAGATTATTGGTATTTTGGGTATTACGCAAAAAAGCTTCAAATTCGGCCTTTGTACACAAAATTAATGAAGAAAAATATTTAATCTTTTTGGATTTTTCAGAAATATTCTTTAACTTTTTAGAGCACTCCAAAACCAAAATTTCTCTAATCTCAAAAAATTAAAAAGAGGAACATTTTTCAGATTTGAACATTTTTAACTAGGATACATCATTTCTTATAAAAATGTTATATATATTAATCAACACGAGGTACTGCGAAAAATGCATTTTCAATCACATTTCCTCTTTAAAGCTAAAAAAAAAGGTTCATGTTTAATACTATTAAAACACTTGGGTCTTGCCCTTTAAAATGCATTTTTTTCCGTACAATAATTTTAACAGAAATTTTGCACTTTTTAACACGCATAAAAATTAAATTTTTAACTTCGCGCGCTATTAAATGTAATTACGGGATGTAATTATCTTGAAAATGGTTGTTACTATAAAAAAGATTACAAGGCCTATTTTGGTTTAGCATAACCCTATCTTTTGTTCTGCTCGCTTTATATTTCTCCATATTCTGAGTAGTTTTGGAATTATTTCAGGAATGTCCCTGTCCTTTACGTGTCATTTTCTCCATTATGCATGGGTCAAAAGGTGCTAACTTTTCACTGGGCCTTCTTTATGCCTAACTTATCTCATTTCGTAAATTTGTAAGATTATAACCGCTAATGACTCTGCTAAAAATTCTATAGGACAATTACAAACAATAGTCAACAACGTCATTCGCGTTCAAAGAGAAATAAAAACACTGAGAAGCCCTCAAATTAGGCGTTTTACATATATACGACCGCAGTTGCAATGACGTTTCGGTTAATTATTTGATTTAAGTTTGTTATAGACAAAATTTTAATCTTTATGAATTGAAGTTGGCGCAGATTATTAGTATCGAACCAATTTTTAGTTCAATCTGCCTTGCCGCTAGCTTTTAGACGGAGATTTGGCACGCATTCGGATTAGCTCGCTTATACTGTGTATAGTGGCCTGCACTGAATATCTCCACTGACGTCAGCCCTTTACCATACAGTCACATTCTAATTAGTCATTTCGATTTAATACCATATCGTATTTCATCTCTAGTCGTCGGCATTCTACATAATTTATGGTTTTAATTTATAAATACCTACATAAGTAGAAGAGTGGAACAACAAGTTACACAGTTTTAATATTAGATTGAAAATTCAAACATTTAAAATCACTTTCTATTTGAAATAAAATATAAATAAAATTTAAAATACAGGCTGACGGATTAATTTCCTATTACTTCATAAAAGATACTTTCTTAATGCATTTTTTATAAACTTTAATTGAATGTGATATCTCTAATTCACCGCAATTGCATTCAAAAATTAATTTTACTTGTGATAAAGATGGCCCTTCTTTAACATAACTAATAGATTTATAGCATTTGTGTTACCAGTAAATTATGCTTCTGTGTATTATAATTTTAAACTTTTAAATTGAGTATCGTTGAACTGAAAATGAAGTTTTTAATAACAGCTGTAGAAAAAATAATTTTTGTATCGACTATTGGACTAATTACCTTTATTGGTTTAATTATTGACTTAATTATTTACTTAATTGCATAATCGCATTTGGCAACTGGCGTTTTAGTAAGACAATTTTTGAGAACTGATCAGAGGGATTATATTAATGTTTATACCTAACTTTTTTGCCGCAAAATTAACGCTTCTTTTTTTGCCGAGTTTTTCCTATTCCATTTATCCGTGTTTTTACTATATCTTGCCCTATATGAAATGTAGGTAAATGAAAAAGTATCGTTTTCGTCCAAAATTTGTGAAGTCGAAAGTTTAATTGGGTTCCCTGAGTCCGAAAATCATGTTTTTAGAAATTGGTCTGTGTGTGTGAATAGGATATTTCAAAACCTAATGGTCATAGATAAACAAAATTATACATATGTATGTATTTCAGTTTGTAGCTACTCCGGCACGTAACTGTAACAGTTTGATTAAAATCGGCTAACCAGAAGTGCCACTTTTGTCATTTTTTGGTTTTAAGCGATTTCCTTGAAATTGGCTCTGACGAGTTTTCTAAACTTATCATATTTTTTAGCTATTTAATGCCCTTTCATACAACGGCGGCGCGTATGTCTTGGGGGTGCACAATCCGAAACAAACGTCTACACTACAGCGAATACAAAAACACTAAGAGCACAACTTCAATGTGATCCCACTTAGCTTTACAACTTGGACTGCCACGGGCCGCCCGGGGAAAGGCAGCGTAGCATTTCAACGAATGAGATATCGTAGGGCATTGTGAAGTGAACGGGAAATTTAACTATCGCATCTGTTAAGTTATCCGTTATGGTATTATATATA
>JAHWXV010070190.1:0-11331 GCA_024586415.1 Phrixothrix hirtus | reverse complement strand
TCCAAAATAAACGTAGACAATAATCTAATCATTTGTGGATACTTTTGGCATATCTCTGTGCGTAAGAGAAAGTCGTGTGTTGTTTCACACCAGATTTTTATAAATCTTTTTAATTTCTAAATATACATAACCATTATAATTATATATATATATCCATATATTGCTTTGCTTCGTGTTATGAGTTGGTCCTGTGAAGGACCTTCGTTTCGATGTTTCGACAGCCACACCCGCCGCATCAGGATAGTAATTGAGTTTTTTTTGTTTAGCTTCTTGTTATTTTAGTACTGCCGTTTAATTTGCTTTATCTAAACGGTTGATAATTAAGTACTCGTATTATTTATTAATTCTTGTACGTGCTTTTTGTATGTATCAGAATGCTACACTTTGGTTATGTGCACCTTATTACCGTGACATCAAACCAAGAAGGTTAATTGCAAAACTATTTATTGCATGTTATATACTCAGTGATATAGAAATTACAACACCAATAAGCGGTTGGAATTTCATAATGAGATTTGGTAGGAATATTCACCTATATTATGGTAATAAGTGATCAAAATTTGGAAGCAAAATCTTTATTAGTTAAACATAATTTTACAATAACTGTTAATAATGTGTGGTACGGCCTCTCTGACTTACACATTGATTTACACCTCGAGGCATTGATTGAATAAGGTGGTTTATCCCGTCTTGGGGTATTGCATCCCATTGAAGTTGCACTTCATGTCTCAAGGCCTCCAAAGTCAAGAAGGACGCTACAAATTTCGCAACCTTCTACCAATTATGTCCCATACATGTTCAATGGGAGAAAGATCTGGAGAGCTTGGAGGCCAGGCAAAAGATTAATCTGAGCCTACTCAAAGAAGTTCAAGAAAAATCTTGTTACAAGTGGACGTGCATTAACTTGCTGGGATAATGGATTGTCGAGCTCTTTTAGGTATGACAGAAGACATGTTCCAACCACCTCCGCAATATACCGTTGTGATATCATATTATCACGAATTAACACCAAGGGAGATCTGTTTCCATAACTAATCGCACCCCAAACCATAACACCCACTGTACGGTGTACGTGTCTCTCAACTGTAAATCGAAGATTCCGTCGTTCATCCCGCCTTCTTCTGACTCTCATACGACCGTCGTGCATTCCTAAAAAAAATCTAGATTCGTCACTAAAGACAACACGATGCCATTCAAAATTGCAACGAGATCGCTCATTGCATTATTGTAACCGTTGCTGACAATGTTCTGCAGTAAAAGAAGCACAAGTTGCGGACGACATAATATTAACCCAAAACTTCGGATTCCGGAATAAACTGTTCTAAGTAATACAAGGCGACCTTCTTCACCAAATCATTGGTCACCAACTGCTCGAGTAGAGGAATGTCGTTCTCTAAATGCCAATTGTGTTAAGCAACGCTCGTGACGCTCATTCGTTTTTCTTGAAACCCCAATTCCTCTCTTACGATGTTTCTGGCTATCTTCAAACTATGCACGATACACTTGCATCACAATAGATCGATTTAGATTTAGACGGTTAGTAATTTCCCCAAATGAAAAACCAGTTTCGCCCAAACCAATAATTCGATCTCTGTGAAATTCGCTTAATTGACGGTAATATCCTCATTGCCGTATTCTAGGCATGATCAAATAACAAAACACGTTAATAGAAGAAAAACAACCAAAATAATGTGAATTAACAATGAAAAGGAACAACAAATCGTACGAAAACCACAGACCGAAAAAGTTATCAAAAAATTATAGTAACTATCAAATGTGACATCATCACATTACCACTTGATCGTAAAAGTCAATCAATTATTACTTAATATCAGCGCAATAGATCTACCAGCTTTGATTAAGAAATTCCTACTCCTTGGCGGTGTTGCAATTTCCGTGTCACTGAGTATAAATACTCGTACAAAATCTACATTTACTATCTGTTTATGAAAAGATGAGGCCTGGTCATCAATGCCCACTGTATGGATAAAGATAAAATTGTTCCTAGTCAACTCAGCAGCTATAACTCGACAGTTGACATTTAAATGACGTACTATTTTTGGGTTGACAAAGGCAAAATGTCAAAAATTGTTATAATTCAAATGTACGATTTTTATGAACGTATACAACGTTGCCAATTCTTTCAACGTTTTTCGTCAAATTCCCTGAAGTTTATTTAATCATTTTTAAAACGAATTCACGTTATAACAAAATTTATATCAATTACAACAAACATTTTGTCAGAATGAAATTTTCAATTAATGTTCTTCTATTTGCGGTTTTGTTTGTTAAATTAGTTTAATTTCACCTAACTGCGACTTGATCTACGACATTATGGTTAGTCTAGCAGCATATAATTCTTACAGACATACGATGTTAGTCAATTTAATTCCTAAACATCGAGAAAAATAGTGAAATAGTGCCACCCTTGTTACACTTGCCTAAATGAGAGAATAGCATAATGAAATAATTTTACTGTACTTACTTGGTACTATGATGACGCAGGGCGCATCTTTTAATAAACAGATAGTATTTTTGTCAGAATCAGAGTATAAACGATTTTGTTATTAACATCGACAATTCTTTTGGTGAATCAGATTAGCCCGATTTTAGTGTATTTATATAATATAAAATTATTTTAATGGAGGCCACAATTTGGTTTTTCTATTCGGAAAGTTCCTTGTAACTCTAGAAACATACATATTCATCGCTTCCTTCGGGGAATAATTAGAAGCCATGGTCATTTACATAATGTTTGTACTAGGAAGTGTGAGTCTTAATTATATGTTTAATTTGAAGAAGCTACGAACCCACTATAAACAAAATTTAAAATACAGCGCTTTAATTAGAGTGCAATAATATTTGTTGCTCTAGCCTTTTAGGCTTTGGAGAGGAACATTGTGGACCATTTCAGAAATAAAAGAATATTATTATATAAGCACAAATTTGACCAGTTGTACTAATTGTCTAGAACAACTAAATTTAAGTTTCGCGTTTATTCTATTGTACAGATATTTTCTTTTAACTGTACGGCTGTGAGATACTTGAGAACTTTGTTGTCTGCCTTGTTTAAGTTCAATTGCCACAGGACAAACAGGATTTCAAGCCCTGAAGATTGTCATACGGACTTATACGCACTTTCCAAGCGTATTTAACGCCGACTAGCTTACGGGATAAGTTGATTTTCAATTAACTTAAGATGTTTTGCGTAGCAGCTGCTCGGGAAGAGTTATGCTGCACGAATTAGTTGAAAATATTGAAAGGGTGCTACTAGCTTTAGTTGGGAAAATAGTTACTTAGCCATATATACTTAGCTATAAATGGCAAGACAACGAAGAAGGATGTCAATCTGAAATTGCAACTAACACATCGGGAAAGTTACTTTATAAACTGGGTTGTCACTGGGTCAGGCTAGGTCAGGCGTCGTGGTTACCTAAAAGCTGAATACAATGCTCCAAGAAGCCACTTACATCATTTTCTTACCGTAAAAATTCCTAACATAAAAATATATATCTTATGCTAATAAAAGTGCATGCTATTATTCGTATGAATATACAATTAGAGGGTTAATAATATTAATAATAGTAATAACAGCATATTCACTCACCATTTGGTGCAAAAATAAGGAAAAAAATCCTTACTAGATGAAATCATAAGTCTTTTATATTACGTAACCAGTTATTGGACTCTGGTATAAGGTTATGGATACCAATAAATCCGTAATCAAACTTAGTAAAAGGGCAATCGTTTACAATATGATCTACTATTTCAATTCCATTTTTGCAATGACATTCTGGACTAGGTACTGCATTCCAGCGGTATAACATAGAATTGACCCAGGCGTGGCCTGTTTTAATTCGATTCAATTTACACCAAATTTTTCTTGGTAGATCAAATCCGGGAACAATTTTACTAGAGTCTTCTATTAATTTTTCGTTAAAAATATCAATGGAAGACCATTCTTGTTTCCAAGACTCGTTTTGTGAAAATCTTCTAATAAGAAGTTTTCACACCAAATAGGTTTACTTGATTTCAATCTTTTAATTGGTTGATGTGGTAGATCAATCGAAATAAGATACCTAGCTGGTGGCTTGATATATTTGTCCCATTCTCTTTTCATAGTAGCCTTTCGACGAATATGTGGAGAAACAATGTTGGACAGAACTGGCAACAAAGGAGTAGGTGTTGACTTGAGTGTTCCAGAAATAATCCTCATAGTTGTATTTGACTGAGCATAAATTTTTCCCACATGAGCTGAATTCATCCATACTGGATAGCATATTCTGAAGTTGAATAAACTAATGTCAAACCAACAATACGTAGTATTTCTACATTCGCCCCCCAGCTTGTTTCAGCTATTTTTTGTATTATGTTATTACGTGTTCTCAATTTTTGTTTTAATTTCTCGATATGTTGATTATAAGTCAATGACCAATCCAAGGTAATACCAAGATATATTGGATTAAACTTATGTTCTATCAAATTATCATTCATTTGGATTTTTGAGATGCGATTCTTTTGATGATTGTTTAAATCAAAACAAGTAACTACAATTTTTTTTGGCACTAAGGCAAAGAGGCCATTTCTTAAAATATTCACATATAACTTTCAAATCTTGGTTAAGGTCCATTTCAATATCATTGAAATTATTCTTTGTGTATATAAACAAGCTATGTCATCTACATAAATAAATTTACGCCCTTTTGTTGCATGTATATTACTGATGTACAAATTGAAAGTGATTTGCGTTAACACAGAACCTTATGGGAACCATTGTTCAATTTTCTAAACTTACTGCTTTATCTCCCATAAATACTCTAAACATTTGATCAGAAAGCACATTTTCTAGTAATTTAATTACTCTACCACACGATATTGTATTGAAAAGTTTATGAATTAGGCCTCCCTTCCAAACAGTATTATAGGCAGAGTTAAATCAGCAAAAACGACTTCAGTTTTTAACTTTCTCCCAAAACCTGCTTCTATATGACTTGTCAGTGCTGAAACTTGATTACAGCAACTTCCTAAACTGCAAAAACCCGCTTGTTGTACAGGTAATAATTTTTCAACAACTGGGTATATTCTATTGTATAAAAGTCGTTCTAGAAGTTTATATGTAACAGACAGAAGACTAATTGGTCAATAACTGGCTGAATGATCTTCTGTTTTACCAGGTTTTAAGATTACAATTATTTTTGCTCTTTTAAAAGCTTTGGGAAATTTACTTGAAATCAAAATATCATTAAAAAATTCAACTAACCAATTTAAAGCTAGACGTCCCAGATTTTTAATAATAAATTCTGGATAGTTTCCATCAAAACCAGCAGCTTTTCTAGTTTTGTTATACGTTAATGCAATATTTAATTCTTCTATAATAAACGGTCTAGATAATTTTTCAGAAGGTCGTGTTCTCTTCCTCAAAATATTTAAAGAATTTCTTATTTTTTTAACCGCTTCTTTAGGTATTTTAACAGCGTTCGAGACGTTTACCAATCTCGTTGCTACAGACTTAGGAGAAATTTGAGCTTTAGAATTTTTTGACTTAGTAGCTATCCCCAACTTTTTCAGTAAGTTTCAGCTACTACGATTAAAGTCAGTAAAATTCTTGTTATTCATGAGATTATTCCACTTGTCCTTTCTTTATTTATTAAACTTAAAGTTTTATTTGCAGTTTCTTGGGTTGGATTGTTTTTATGTCTGTTGTAAAATTTATTAGTTTCTTCAGACCAGTCAGGAATATATTCTTTACGAAAACTTCTAGGAATAAGTTTCTTTGCAGCAAATGGAAATCAATATAAAACGATGTGTTTAACAATAACTATAATGAAATGAAAATATTAACGTGCCACAAGAAAAATTAAAATAGGTTAGGTTACATTCTGTTTAATATTTTAAAGTTTTAATTTCAGAAATAATTAATTAACCAAAATAAGAATCATGAAGGGGCCCACGCTTGCAAAGAATACAAATTACAATTTAAAAGATTATAAATTAATATTACTTAAATAAGTATGTACAGTCAAATTTCTTTACGGTCAAAAATTCAGTTAATACACCCAGAAAGTTACGATCTCTTGAGCTTCGGCCATTTTCACCGATCACTTTAATTAAATAACAAAAGTAAACTTACGTACACCTTAACTTACATGAATTGGTTTTACTACACAACGAAGAAAACCTTCCGTCTTAGGTAATTTACTTCATCTCAACTTTGGAACCCTTTCATTAAACAATGACGGAAAACGTGCCTTTACTGGTTCAAATACTAAGACCGTATAAACGCGAAACCTTGATTTTTCAACCCCGTAGGAATATATATTCTACAAAATAGAACACTACACACAATTATGAAGCATCTTCTTACACAACAAACGGAAGTTTTGTTACTTTTTACATTTTTAATAAACCAATATGTTTACTACTTGATGGTTTCTAAACGAGTTCCTTTGTTGTATTTTCAAACAAGGACGCTAACCAACCAAAACGGAAACGGGAAACTCTTCACTTGCGAAAAAACTGCCCAATCATAAAATTGCATTTCAAAATAGCAAATGGCATGGGTCGCGTAATCGAGGTCCAAAAATCATGCGTCAGCGAATTTGACCTAGTAATAACGCTTATTTCATGCTTGGTATGGAGAATTACTGATCGCGTCATCTTTATAAATTTTATAGAAACATAATTTAGCTGACCATTTTAAAATACTATTTCTTATTTAAAATTATTCTCAACAAAACTGAAATAAATAATTAACACAGGGTTTTATTATCTTAAAGCAACAACTAAAATTTCATTTATTATATTAAAATGATTTAAAATGAGATTTCTCATTGTACACTAAATACCAAGAATTGATTTACCTTTAATTAAGATTAGTAAATGATTATAATGTTCAAGGTTACAGGCTACAAATCATACGACGTGCATTCAGAAAGGTTGATAATTATAACTTACCCAAACGCATATTAATTAACTTTAATGTATTATACAGAGTGATAAAAACATAAGAAGGCGTTTGACACAATTTATATTTTATTATCTGTATTAGCTGAATTAAAACCATTGCATTTTTCTTCTTCTTCAAGACTGTTTTACTTTTCAAAGTTACATCCTGTATTTCCAGAGTGAAACAGATTTTACAAGTGGTTCATTGAAATTTAAGAAGTAGTTGTACTGCATATCAAACAAAACTTCACTATGTTTCAAGCTGCTCTGGCGTTCATTTTGTTCATGTTAATAGTCAGTAGTTGCTAACCCTGTTTTGCTTAGACCAAAGCTAGAAAAATAAAATTATACCTGGATCGGTTGGTATGCTTTCATGTGATTGTGTTAAATAACTATTATGAGGGTACCATGAGGAAACAAAAGAATGATACCTATAAAGGCTTATTAACAAAATTCTATAAATCTATCTATGTTATAAAGTAAATAAACAGAATCCAGCAATGCTAGTCATTACTCAGACAAACGTTTCACGATTAATAGGTATTGGAAATGAATTTAGAGGTTGACTATACTACTGCCTAGCAAATAATAGACAGGCATTTAAACACTGTTTTAGGTAAATTCGAACACAAGTATTTACATACGAGGGGTACAGCAATTGTTTCGGAAATAGGCATGAAAACACAATGAAAATACAGTAATAATGCTACTATTGTTTTTCAAAAATATGGTCCCTTAAAATCAAACCACTTTTGCATGCGTTCGAACCAGTTGTTGAAGCACTTTTTCCATTCCGAAGATGGTATAGCAGAAATGTGAATTTTTAATGCTTCAAGGTGTTGAAAAACGGGTTCCATGCATTTTATTTTTGACAACCGGGAATAAACAGGAATTCCTTGGACTTAAATCCGGACTGTATAGACAATGAGTCATTAATTCTACCTTTTGCCACTTCAAACAATCGACAGTTTGTGATGCTGTGCGTGACGATGAATTGTCATGGTGCAAGTTAATTAGAGATTTTTCATTCGTTTTTGTGATTTCATTGATGACTTGCGATAAACAAATGCTTGTATACTAATCAGTATTGACCGTGCTATGATCCTCTAAAGCGACGGTAGCATCGTGACCAGTAAAAATGTTGCGACCATTTTCTTTGAAACACTTCGTGAACGGACAACTTTTGTTGGATTCAATTCAGCTTAAAATACCCAAACGCGCAACTGTGGCTTTGTTTCTGGCTCATATGAATAAACCCAATTTTCGTCACCTGTAATGATGCTATAAACCAAATGTGAAGCACCATGGTTAAATGTTTTCAGGATTTACTTGCTCCATTGAACATGGTCTCTTTTTGAGCGTCTGTCAGATTATGTGGAATCCATCGGGCACATAATTTTTTCACATCTAAATGGTTATGCAAAATCGTTGATATTTGTTTTATGTCAATGCCAAAGGTCGATTCTATTTCAGGATGAGTCATATGCCCATCCTTTTGAATCATCTCACGCACAGCATCAATGATTTTTGAAACAACACTAGTTTTCGGACGACCTTCGCAAAATTCGTCACTGAGACTGCTGTGACCAGCGATAAATTGTTTTTTTCCATGGTCTATCGTTACCAAAAGCCGAAACAATTGTTGTTGAGTTAATTTACTTTTAAAATGCATTTTTGTCGATAGCTGTTTACTTTACTTATAAATACGAACGCTACCAAACGATGTTTTATTCAACTCTCAATGCTACATAACCCCAAAAATATCAAGTTTTACTATAGTGCCATCTATGATTCTTTAAAAACGATGGAAGTACTCGATTCCCGAAATATATGCAACTCCCCTCGTATTAGTAACTTTAACAAATAGATTAAATATATCGATACGTTTAATATTGAATGCCTTAATAAAAATTGAATTAAATGTAATTGGGTGTAGTATTACTCAAAAGCATTTTTAATTCCCTTTCCAATTAGGTGTCGCTCGTAGTGTTTACGAGTAAATAATTTTATGTAGCGGCGGAGTTTAGACTAGCCGCTTATTTCTATCATTGTTGTTGCCGCCCTTTGATGCTTTCGAAACAGTTTAGTGACATTTTTTGATATATCGTTTAATTGTGTTTACAGCTCATTGTTGGTTTACAAATTATCATGCAAGTAAATGCACATAAATATAAATACAATTCTTACATTATAATTTCTCGCCAACATTTTTAAGCACCTTCGTTTACTTAAATTGGTGCAGCAATTAATCTAACTGCAGCAGAGTTGTTACATAACATACATAAAACTGGTGTGAGCATAACATAGCTTTTCAATATTTAGGTGTGAAAAATATTTAAGATGTTGAAAGGTCCTTTTAAAATAATCTGTTTTATTCTGAACAAAGCTTTGTGTTCATTTATCTGAAAAATTAAATGGTCTGGATTAAAAAGGAGCTCAATAATTTAACAATGTGTAACTTGATATCCGACAAGAACAATTCAAACTTGGATAAGTTTTAAGTTCTTGCCTTTGAAATTCCTGTTCGTTGTATATGTTTCACATAAATTAATCTTGCTACATTGAGCTTAACGAAACGAAATAAAATTATCTTTTGAACGCGATTGAGATTCAATGCCACCTTTCTGTAATTCATTTTGATAATCTTCTGTTTCTAGTCGATTTAAAAAAGAGTTTGTTTTGTTAATCCTGTTAATTATTCAAATATAAATTTAAAGTGTTGAAACTGAATTTCTAATTTAATGCAATATAAAAAAGTCTTGTTAATTAATTTCCTCTTATGACATATTCCATGTACAGGGTATATCAGATAATATGACATTCCTTTTAAGTATTATAACTGGACCCTATAGACACCCCAATAAACGTAAAATTAAAAAAAATACGAATTCAAAAAGTGCTTTTTTTCTAATTGTGTACAAAGAGTAGCCTATGGTTGCATTCAGACTAAAACTGTTAAATCATACATAAAATTATAACTGACCTACATAACAGTGTCAATTTACAATAACATACACTTTTACAGCTGTGGCAGGCACATTGCGATTTGTTTCCTAAAACAAATAACGGGATAAGGGGATTGCATTTTCACACAGTTGAAAAAATTTAGAAATAATGTATACAATTTTTTTAATAATTTTGAAGAAGTTATTTATGAATAATTAATAATGATAAAAATAGAGTTTAGTCATGCATCGTTCTAAAAAATATGTTTAAATATAAAGACAGCTTAAGCAATTATTTATCGACATTTTTCAATTTTATACCTAAACATAGATTTTCATCTATGAAATTACGCGAAATCATCCTACGCTTAAAATAAAAATATTTTAAACACTGACATGTTTTAGATTTTTCTGGTTGGTTTTGTAGCAGTCTTCATGGGAATGGCACAATGATTTGCCCAATTTGACTTAGAATAATCAAAATTGTTTTATAAGTAATTTTAATAAAAAAGTGACACTAGAGGAATATTGTAACAGTTGATACCCCTAAAACAATCTTATTGATTAGATTTAATATGATTAATTACCTTATGTTTTAAAACTTTCAAAACAGTTTTCCCTAACATTTTCCTCGGATACATAATTAATTACCTAAACAACCAATTAGACTGGCTTAAAAATTTCAGTGACATTATCAAAAATTCATTTAGCATCATTTTTGTGAAATTGCCTTCGAAACTACTGATAATTTTTTAAATCCATATTAACTGCATCGTACATCTTTAAGTACTTCAGTATTGCAGACCTGTGGACAATTTTATTAACATAAAAGCACTAATCACTTAAACACAATTTGCGATTTAGTTTTTATTATTAAAACACTGGTTAGACAACGAAACGCATCTAGTAAAGTAACTGATGTAAATTGGCATAATTTCGTTTATCCAAATATGGGTCACTAAAATTTACAAAGGTGTATCATTTTACAGTATTGTTTTTTTGCGTCTACTTTGGAAGTTAAAATAAACACGCTAAGTTTTACTCTACTATGGGGGCCTACCTTCATCCCTAAAAAGGAATGGCATATTATCTGAAATACCCTGTATTTATATACATGGAAAGAACAGAAATAGGCGCCTGTTTATAGAATCTTTGTTTTCAGTCCTATGAAGTTGAGTTTTTGACGATTAACAATACACTGAGAGAACGATTTATTCACACTGTATCAAACAAATGCTTGTTTTGAATGCTGCTTACCAAACTTTTAGTTACATGAAACAAATTGTTTGTTTAAACTTTTGTAAAAAATTTGTTTCCTAATGTAAACTAAATTTTTACCGTAAATAACGCAGTGGTATGCACAAGTATATAATTTTTATTGATAAATTAGTATGTTTTTGATATAAATATCAATAGATTTATTATTGGTAGCTAAATGTAC
>JAHWXV010070176.1:0-10992 GCA_024586415.1 Phrixothrix hirtus | reverse complement strand
CCGGCCGAATTAATTTCAAAATTCGTGCCATTGCTATTAGGAGGAATCTAGATATTTATTTCATATATATATATATATATATATATATATATATATATAAAATATATATAAAATATATATAAAATATATATAAAAATATATCTAAGATACTAGATATTTATATACATGTGACATCATATAATTCATTTCGATTTGGATATGAAAAAAAATTTCAGCAAAATGGATTTATCAAATGTTTGAACGCAGATCAAAAGCAAGTAAGGTTGGAAATATCACGCCGCACTAAGCCCGTTTAGACGAAGATTCTGATTTCTCGAATCATGTTATTACTATTACCTTGGATGAAACTTGGCTACATATTCATGACCCAGACAGCAACTACAATAGATGTAATGGAGATACTCTGATTCTTGAAGTTCTAAGAAGCTTTGCTAGCAGAGATCTGCTGGAAAAATCTTTGCTGCAGTTTTTTGGTATTCCCGTGGAATGATTATGGCTGATTGCTTGGTGAAAACCAAACAATAACTATTACTATTACACCTTATTGACAGCTTTAGGAGAAACAATTTTCGAAAGAATACGAAGTAAATTGAGCAAAAGTGCTTTGTTTTCGCAGGACAATGCGCATGCGCACAATTCGACTAGGTGAATTATTTAAAGATAATTAGATTTTAATAATTATTAAAGCAACGCACATATCTACTGCAGCCTTTCCTAAACTTTGGCCGTTATATTACCTTAACAATTTATTTATAAGTTTAATTATAAGATTGTTCATCTCATTTAGACATTAATTATAGTAACTTCTTAATGAAGCTAAGATTTTTTGATTAACTAATGGAACCATTTATCATTTTTTAATGCAGAAATAAAGTATCTTGGACTTATCGTTGTTCAAACTTGGGTTTTATTGCTTTTAGCAATCTTATTGATTGTATATTAACGAAGTGTGTTCGTAAAATAAGAATATATGTATATCTAAATAGACCATTGTAACGTTTCCCGTGGAACCGTAGTAATATCGCGAAACGCGATCTAAGGGAATTCTGAGAATTCTACGTATTTGCGCTATACTAAAGATTCCGGAAGTGTAATAATTAAGAACTCATTAAAGACAAAACAAACTTTAAAAATATGTTAAATACTGCGCGTGAGTGTATAGTTTTAGTTTAATTGCAAACTAAAGAATTTCTTAATTAAAAGCTGTTATAAAATAAGCTACTAGTTAATTGCACAACATGATGCATAAATCACCGCGTACCGTCCGAAACCAATCTAGAGTGCTTTGGTAACCGAAATAATTAACATACACAGCAGCCTTAGATAGTTAAAATACTATTTAAATAAGGAAAAGTAATTAAATAGTATTGCGCAACATTGCGTCACGTCGTGCAACGATTTGCTTAAAGCAAATGTATTTGTTATCCAACTTGATTAGATAGCAGACACATAAAACTGTTGAAATCTATATTCGTAGAATAAAGCAGGTGAATATGAATTTAACTATAAATAAGACGCCTTTGCGAAATGAAAGACAGCCTTCATATGAGACTCAATGCGGTACATTACTTCGCGTATAGGCCGTAAAAGCTTTTCTGTAAAGTGAAGCTATTTTGTTATTAAATTTTTAGTGATCTTCACGTGACGTCTTGTGGACTCACAAAGGTTGCTAAATTCCTGAATACCGTTCAAATTAATAATCCCTTAAAAAGCGGGGTATACTAGAGATCTAGTTGTACATATTCAGATTCTAGACCGACGCTCTGTCTGAATTTGTTCTGTAACAAGGACAGACCGAAATATAGAACAATATAACCTCAGCAATCCTCGTAACCGAGTATCCCTGGCGTTACTGCCACCGACCCTGCAACAGAATCGATTTTGGGTCGAAAACAAACAAGTCGCTCTGTAACTATGTATGTCCAACTCCAAGCGCCCGTCAACGTCGTTTTACATTGAGTGTACTGATAGCGGAAGCACAACTACGCTGAACCGAGATTGCCTGGCATATAAAACGTCCCATAATTTGCAAGCGAGTTGCTATGTAGCGACTTGCGAACGGCACTAGGCCTCATGACGCTTAGCGATACTGAGTGGCAAGAAAGATTGCGAGTACACGCTAACGTCACCGTTTCAAATATCCACCCCTGACTATTGCCTGTATAAACTACTTATACGGCGGCCGCCAAGAGCGACACGCAGGTGCCTAGATCTCGTAGCATACTGCCAACTTTCGTGTTCAAATATATCATGAACGTAGCACTTGATTAAAACAGAACACGTCACGTCCATAAATTTCATCGACGTCGCGACGATATTAGATATAGATAGCCGCATAAGTTTCGTATAAAGCTGACTTTTCATGCATTAATAAATGACTGTAATTAATCCATTTTGTCTGCTACTAGAACACTATTTTTATTTTTATTTTTATTCACGTAAATAAACTATTTTAATTTTGGTTTGATTTATCTAAATACGCTGTTCTAATTTCCGTTTAATTTTAGTAAAAAATTATTATTACTACCTGTCTTTTTAATACCGCCGAAAGTCGAAACGATTATCAATTAAATATCACCCGAGTTCGTTTCATGACTAAAGTTGGAGTGACGTCATTTTAATTTTAAATGACGTTCCCTGATAAATAATCAAACGAGGCCTTCCGAGCTGCTGAGGAAGTCTCAAAAGCAGTAGCAGAACCCGGCCCGCACGACCGAGCTGTTCCCGAGCAGAATATAAATTCTTTGTCTTACCCGTGCACCTTTCATCACAATTTGTAACGTCACACCATTACTTAAATATTTCTGAAATCAAAGCACGAACTACACACCATCACTTTAAATAGGGAATACATCGCATAAAATATTATCATTTCCAAATTGTTTCTGTTTCTTTAATAGGTTAAGGGCTTAAAGAATACACCCGCCCTCGTATTTGATACATCCATGAGAATGATTTAAATTCAAATAATTCCACTGTAACTTGACCAACCTGGTCTATATATTATAATAAACAAAACAGACTACATACTCTAACTAATACATATACATATTATATACATATTTTCAATAATTGCAAGAGATATCGAGATCAAAATTATTTGCAGTATCATTTTCGAATAACTTAAATGTAATTTTCATTAAGTATTCCTACTTGTATTCGTCATATAAATTAAGCATAAATAATTAAGAATTACTTTGCTCATTTAAAATTAATTTTAATTTTTAAAGTTTAATGGTCACTGGTCTATATTGATTTGCTATAGATCGCATTGATTACTAAAACCAGTTTTAAAAGCTCAAGTCTGCACATTGTATTCGATGCAGTTTATATGTAAATACATTCGCCCTTTTTTTATTTTAATTTTTTTTTGCTTCTATGCCATTTATTTGAGTAATGAATAAGATCTTATCTAAGTAAAATTTGCAGAACTCTGATTAGTATTATGTTCTTAATTTTAAGCAGAGTTAATGGACCCTCTTAGAAAATGTACTAAATACAGGTTTTCGACTTTGTTTTATTTCGAGAAAACTTCGAGTCGATTTTTTTTTGCTATTTACGGAAATTATGAGTTTATTAATAAAATACTTCCCTTTTTACAATAATCAATTTGTGGCCGTTTAATCAGGAACGCCTATAAATTCCGATGTATACCTACTGTATAAAAGTCTTACACAGTTTGAGTAGTCAATTTTTTACTAAATAATGGTAACTTTTCGACGTTACATGTCAAAGTTTATTTATTAATAATTGAATTCCTTTGATTTAGTTGGTTTAATAACATAATTTCAATTTAATATATTTGTTTATTTAGTTTCCATAATTTTAGAAACGTTGTAACACCTCATATTCAAATTAAACTTGATAATGTCGCTTTTAGGTGGCGCCTAGAAGGTTGGGTTTGTTGCGAACAGATATGTTTTTTCTTGGTTGTACGCTTGATTTTACGCTGAATAAAGAAATTAAATTATTACTCTAAATTGTTTAAGATAAAATTCATTGCATCAAACTAAAATGTATTCATTACCTTTTATTAAGATAACATTGGAAATGTTGTGTTTGATGTTTGTTACGATTAATAAGGATTGATTGTAATAAATAGAAAATAGGATTAAGAAAGTAGCCATGGTTTTGGGTTCTGGTCGATTTCTTGATCGATCTAACGAATGTTGATCTTTTAGGTTCAATAAAATGGAGGTTGTATCTGATACTAATTGTGAGTGATTGCAAATTTTCCGTTACAATGTAATAGTGACAGCAGAAGTAAGGAAGTTAGGTTGGCCTTGTTTGTAATCTAAAAACGCGGAGGTGCATTTGGTCGTGAACCAATACTGACAAAGTTATCTTAAACGCACTTTATCCTAACTAATCTTGTCTGTCAATTACGCACTATAATGGTCATTTGCTTTATTTACAACTCCAATCAATTTAAATCGACCCATTTTACTTTATTACATTAATATAATCTAAATGATTTTTAACTTTTCGACCACTAAATTGTTTTAGTAAATTATAATAGCCATAACCGTGCTATATTTTATACAGACTTGTATTTAGTTACCTTATCGGCAAGATTGTAATACTAATAGATTCAGTTCTTTAGTAGATTGTATGATACCTTAAATGTTAATTTGCACTCCTCCATGTAATTTAATTTAAAATATAATAATTGGTCCTACGAATAATTTTTGTTTATTTAAATCTAAGTTATTCGTATTACGTTACAAATATAATGTAAGCTGATTATTTTGATTACATGATTACATCGTTTTGTGTGATATTATGGCTAATTACGTTTGCAGCAGTCGAGTCACTTAACAATAATTGAAACTATCGGACTTCCAGCTAATACTTGTAACTAAGTAAAACAACTAGATTAATGTTAAATTATGTAAGACCTTGTTTATTTATTCTTTCGTACTTGTAATTGGAATAGTCTAATTAAAGATGTATTAACCAACTGGTTGTTTCCTATGTGTGATACTGTTACTCCCTAAAAGCTGTGAAGCACCTTTGGGTTCCCTATACTACTCTTTACGATTTGGTTCAAAAAGCCAGGCGCCCATAATTGTTAAACATACTGGGCTTGCATCATTGAACTTAAAATATCAACCCCTGTAGGGTCTAATTAAGATGGTGATAATTCAGCTTCCTAAATTAAGGAAGTATAGTTACAAAATATCAACTATAAGGTCAGTGAGCCTAATGATATACATTTCAAGTGCTTAGTGTTATAAAATTATAAAGTGACACTCCCGTTCTAAAATCCATATATCAATTTTCACGTTTGACAAAATTGTTGCTTATTTAACTTGTTAAAATGATATATATTTTAATTTTTATTACTAATGAAATTGTAACTTCAGAGTATTTAGTACTCATTTAATGTAGATGTAGCCATATTTGATTCAACATGAGCATTAGTTTGTGCTTAGTGGCCCAAAGAACGTTGCAAACTTTTGCGATCGGTTCCGATCTTATTATGGACATTTTCAATTAATTAGCGATAAAGTGGTTTTTATACCGATATTAACTATATTTTATAATTGACAGTTACATTTGAATGTCTATAATTTTAATCTAACATTATTTTTCAAATTCTTATAACGTAAATTAAATTAAAGAACTTTACCTGTCGTCATGATCTGTAGGAATAAACAAAACTTTTTAACAATTATACCTGTATGCAATCACTTTGAATTAATTTGGTCATAATTGGGAACCTATATTGTACCTTTATCTTTCAAATAAATTTACGTTCATTTCCAAATAATTTGATTGTTATTATTCTTGGAGTAAAATATTCTCTTTAAGCAAATCGCGTTCATATTTCTAGAATTGAATATACGAAGTATTCGGCAATAACTGTCGAACAGGTGGCGCCCGTCCCCCTTTAGTTAGTTACTATTAAATATTCTTTGGCAAATATGCAGAGTTTTATAATTTAGGGTGCTTTTCTAATCAAAGTTCTACAAGATAAAACACCTACTACTATCTGCAATAAAAGACGTAGTCGGCAAAGTATATTTATGCGCGGTAGTTGCCCTTTTTTTAACTGTAGGCCGCATATGCAATAAGTGTTATATGTCTTTCTACGTAGATTTGATACCTAATTCATAAAACATAAAGGTAAGGCGATATTAAATGCATATATAACATAACAATAAAGTTAAACCCTAATATTATACCGAAAAATTATGCATTCCGTGACCATAGCTTAATATAAGATGCATCAAAGACACCTTAAAAATGTCTTCCTAAAATTCGGTATCCCAGTGTATCACTTAAAATTGGACAAAACCTTTTGGTTACATAAGGTTCTTTAAACTCTTATTTAGTCTGATACTATTGTCAGTATGAAGAATCACAACACAATCACCAATTTTGTACGTCAAGGGTTTCTTGTGTTTACATTTATTTTAGTCTTTATAGCTTTGAAATTTTTTAATAGCGTCAGGTGCCCAAAATAGGTTTCCACTTTGTTATTGCTTGTATTACCAGTTAACACGTTTCAAAAATATTTGCAATATACTTTTTATAATTTCTGTTGCAAATTAGGAAACCGATAAGTTCTTTTCGATGTTTCCATAGATTTTTAACACTAATGTGACCTAGCTCATTATAATCAGTCCTAATAACATTATATTTTATCCTCTTTGGCAGATAACAAATATCATCCTATTACTTTTACGCTATACAGTTCCATTTGTAAGTTCGAATAATTTGCTTCCATTCTATACCAACTTCTTTCTTATCTTTATGCTATTTTGATATTGTGTTTATGTAATACCCATAATAGTTTCAAAATATTATCTTGGATTATCAAAATATTATTGTAACAACAACGGAGGGCGTCGGCATGACATATGCGAGAACTGTCACGATGGTCTACTGAATAGTCGGAGTCCTATAGAATTAATAGCCATTTTATAATTCTGGGATTTATGTACAAGTTATCGCAATATGTGAAGTCTTTAACCAGATTGTCCTGTAAGTACGCTATGCAATGTTTTATACTATTTACAACACCTAGCATCTTTAATTCGGAACTACCTAATTTTAATTCTGTTTCACTAGTTTATTATTAATTGCAGTAGAAGACTTAATTGCATTAATATTCCATACTATCTTAGTCTATTAACATCATAACTTGTTGATGTTGCAACCTTTGATGAATGAATTCATAGCAATAAATTAATTCACCTTTTGTTTTATTGAAAGCATTGAATTATTGTCGATCGAAACTAAAAACTGCGTCCTTCTTTATTAAATCATCTAATGGTTTCAACGTAACTAAAAAGTCGCATATAAATTTGATAAAATCAAATGAGAGCCCAATATACTCGTGCAGTATCCTTAAATTCAAGGAATTTGTGATTTTTAAATGAATTGATATGTTGGTTAGAGAAATGGGCATTTATCTAACGGTAACATTAAATTATTCTTACTAATAAAGCAGAAACTTCTTTAAAATTTTTAAATTCATTTATACTTTCTCAGTTGCGTTAAGCATATTGTTGTCTACTTCGTTTGGCAGCTGATAAGCAAGTTTAATTAAATGCTTTATTACGTTATGAATTTACGTAATCTTTGTTTGGTTTTAGGATTGAAGTAAGCAAACTATTTCGAACCGTATTGATCTTTATCAATAAGTTCAGGATAAAGATCCTTTCAAATAACGGGCTCTAACTGTTACAGCTTCGTATTACCTAAGGAGAAATTTACAGAAAATTTTACTTAAATGGTTACGTTAGACCTTATAACGATCTGACCCAATTGATATGATTAACGATTTTACTATGTTTCACCAAAGTAAGTAACAACGTCTTCACGTTTTATACATTTGTTAAAAATTTAAATAAATAAAATTCTAAATGAACAATATTTTCATTTAAATCTAATGCACATGAATCTTAAAGAAAACATTTAATATTTACAACCCATTCGGTTACTTCTCAATACAATTCTGTTATGGCAAGTTGTACACAAGATTTTACTACAACGATACTGTTTACATTCGAAAATAACTTCTGGTTCTTTAAAGTGTTTATTCAAAGTAAAACAAATTTTTAAGGTTTTAAAACAACTAGCATGAAGCACTTTAATTTTATTTGTTTAATGAAAGTTTTATAAGATGATTTTGATAAATACACTTACAGTTTACGTTGTGTATGTATTTTCTTCGATTTTAAATACTTTAATTTTCCTTCTGGTTATTCGATTCTAGGTCATCTGTCTTAAAAGTATTTACGCCCCTTTTGAATTCCTATTTAAACTAGCGATACCTATGTTAAACTATTTAGTCGAATACTTCTTTTGTTTTCCTACTTTACCTTAGGAAAATTCCATTAAGTTGAATTGTAAACTTCAGTGCTTTTTAATTCCACGATCACCTATACATGACACAAGGTAAGATGATTTACATTTCTAACTTCAACGAATCTAAACTCGTCTATTGCTTGCTTAATTCAACAGCATTATTCATTAGCACAAGAAAAGATAACTCAAATTGCGTCTTTTTGCATATACAATATTCGAAATCGCACTTCGGTAGCTTCTATTACCCAATAGACGTCTTCCAAATTTCAAATTCTTATTTTCATGTTTGAGATGGCAAACGTTAACTTTCTTATCTAATCCCAGTTTTTTCCTTTGCGCTTTAAGGCTTCAATCCCGGTTACTTTTTTTATGACGTCGTCAAATAGTGGTTCTCTTTGGCGGCGTCTTTATTCCAAGAGTTACTATGTAAAATGTTCATTGCATAATTCCATTTTACATCCCAATTTTTTGAAGTTTTATTTTTTTAAATTTATTTTAAGAGTCACTCGCGATTTGTTTATTACAGTGAACATTGAAGCTTGCAAAAGTATTCATTTTTATAGTCTGAGAAACTTAGTTTAAAACTTAAAATTACTGGTTATTTTATATAACAGCAAATTTCTTTTGAAATTTAAATTAAATGGTAGTTTTATTTAAATTTCTTGTTAGAACAGCGTAATTGTTTAATTATTAATTACGGTGTCAATATCATCAATATAGACTAGATCCTCGTTGTTATTATTTAATAAATCCTGAAACACTATACTTATATACCACATACAGACTGTTGGACTATTTTTTAAGCCAAAAGGTGTCTTTAACTTTTCATACTAGCCTATGGGATTTACAAAACAAGCAAACTTCACCGAGGATGGTTCAATTGAAACATAATTAAAAGTAATCTATAGACAGGCGAGTAAAATATCGCTTATTTCGTAATTAAATTTAATTTATGCCCTAAATCGTGAGAAATCACAAATTACAGTGATTATGCTTTAAAACTTTAAACATTTTCATAATCTAGTAAATAATTAATTTTAGTACAACACTGATTATAAACGAAGAGAACGAACTCGAAGGGTTATTGGAAAATACACAATACGAGCGTTTGGATACCTGAACATTAGCTTTTAGGCATGTTCAATCGATGTTTAACATGTAATTGTGCTTTATTCACTGATAAAGATAAGAGATAAAAAGCCGCTCCAATACTGCATACAGTTACGATAAGAAATTCCTTCTCTAAAGTAATTGATTATATGGTAAATACATATCAACCAATAAAAACTTAATAATTCCTAGCACGAATCATTTTACGAATACCACTTGCAAAGGAATTTCTGGAAAAGTCTTGAAGTATTTTATATTTGAAATTTTATTTTTAATTAAGTACATTGATCCACCTTTTATAAAATATTGTTCAAATTGAATGAATCATCATCAAGGGTAATCCAGAGAAACATTTTATGAAATTTAACACGTGATTAACTTTGAACGATTTATTAACTCACTTAAACTCAATAGATGTTTCAAAGTAAAAGACGGAGTTAGAAAAGCACGGGGAGAAAATATTTCTATTAATAAATACCATATCAAGTATATATATAGTTCCTGAAGGATTAAGAATGCAAATTTATATCGGAAATATTTTAGAAAAATGCTTTTAAACTTGAGCAAACACATTTATTGGATACTGCATTATCCCTTGGTATGAACTTTAACAATTAATACAACTAAATGAATAAACATTATTTAGTCAAATATAATTATTGAAACAAATTAAACGGTAATAAAATAGAAATTACGTATCCAAATGAATTTCAAATATAATTCAAACTATATACACAAGATCGCAAGATAAATGATATATGGACAAAGGTTGGATAAACTAGTAAATTAATAAATATTGAAAAAATAAACCTAACAAAAATAAGAAAAAAGATGTCAAGTAAAACGAAAATTTGCTACCAGTGAGGAAGCATAAGGCTTTATTTCAAAAGTTTTCGCGCCATTATATTTGATTACAGCATTAAAAGAAAGATACAACTTAAAGATTTTAGGGAATAATTATATTTAAATCGGTGATATTCCAAATAACAGGGATGAACCTGGATTTAAAATTAAAACACATATAAGGAGTTCAAAGGTAAAAAAAATATTAATTAGAGAAAGTTATATTTAAATACTTTCAATGATCGATCGAAAGATAAATGTCTTTCACCGATGGTTACGCCACTACACTTCAAATATTTTAAAATACTAGCTTTATTAATTCAACTATTTATTGCAAAGTCTGTTATTTGTTTAATTCAGAATCCACTATACTGTATTTACTTTGCCACAGGTTGAAACGGATTTAAAGCCCTGAAGATGGTCATAAGGACCTATAGGGACTTCCCAAGCGGATTTGCATCGACTAGCTTGCGGGAGGGATGGGTTCTTAACGAAACTTATGGTTTGCGTGACAGCTGCTTAGAAAGAGTTATCCTCTTAGTCTGAATTATGATGAATATTGAAAAGGGCGCCACTAGCTTTAATTGGAAAATAGCTATTTTAGCCAAAAAGCTAGAAAAGGTTAAGACAGCACTTGCACGTTGTTTATACTCCTATTAATAAATCCGAATAATCGAGTGAGATTCTGGTTCGTCCTTGAGTCAAGCTAGGCCAGGCATC
>JAHWXV010070126.1:0-19821 GCA_024586415.1 Phrixothrix hirtus | reverse complement strand
GACATTATTTAAAATCATGTCTTGCTCGTGTTTTATTTTCCAAGACCGACTGCGAAACACATATCGTTATCACAATTTTGAATTTTTTTAGCAATGTAATTTAGTACAAAGTAAATTTTTACGCCATCTCTGTTACAACTAGAGAAAGTTAATAAAACCAAGCTTAAAAGTAATTTTGAATATTGATTAAATATTCAAATGTTTGGAAATGGGAAAAAGTAGATGTTGGTAGTTTAAAAAACGGAGTAAAATTTAATAAGAAGTTGAGAAATTACTGAACTATAAATAATGTTATGAAAAATAAATCACAAAATACTAAACGATAAAAAATCGTTACATGCTGAAAATAGAATTATATATTATGCTATCCAAAAACATTCACTTCTGCATCAAGGATAATATATGATGAACTTCTCTTCGACATGATTGTAGCAGATCTTTAACTATACTTGAATTCATCAAAATCAAATCTCCAACATAATGAATAAATTTTGAAAATTTGAGTTAGCTTATCGATATGTTTAGATCGGTATAAACATAGAATGCCTACAGTGCAGTTAAACTCAATATATGCACTAAAAGTTGTCGCTGCATGTCGTTCGGCTGGCATCAGTGCTGGCAACTTCTTTAGCATATTTCCTAATATAAACAGCTGTGATACCATTGCATCCCAATATAATACCGGCCTTGCGCTTTAAACAGCCATGATCTTGGGTAACGGGAATACAATGTGTCATTTGATTTCTGACCATATCTTTTTAACATGGCGTCTTTTCATGCAGAACTGCAGCGTGAAAACACGCTAGAAATTTGAGGAACACTAAATTAAATTAAACTGGCCACACGCAGAGCATCTATTTTGCTCACACTTTTAGCACATTTTTATAGTGCATTTTTGCGCATTTGGTGTTAATTTTTATCCACAAGTAAAAAGTTATTATGTAGGTTAAGTAATTTGAATAATAATATATACGGAGCTACAACTTGTTCATACAAAAAAAGGATTGGACTGAAAACTGAAATTTCAAATAATTCGAAAACTGTAAGGGAACAATTAATATGAAAATGATACTGTCATTTATTTTAATTACATCCTTTATATACCATTTCAAGAGTGCTGTCTAGGATAATTCATCGTATTGTCTTATAATCGGTTTATCTAACTAATCCTTAACTCAGCTTTATATTTATGTTACGGTTTAAAGTAGAAAAAGGAAGTATTTCTATATACTGATACCTTATCCTAATGTACGTTTAATCAAATGATTAAAACAGGCTATTCTTTCATTCACAAGGGAAACCACAAAAAAATAGGTCATTATGTTTGTTTATTTATTTGTCGATGTAATCTAGATAACAAACTTTATTTATAATGTAGGATATTCTTATACAAATTAACCCCAGAACCAAGCTTCACCCGTATAGAATTTGCTTTTAAAAGGGTTGTTAAATTCAGCTTTGTCACTATTGAGGTTCTTTCTGCAAAACTGATTTAGCACTTTAATTATTTATCAGAAGGAAAATAAATACTTAAAACTTTGTTTACCATTTACTCCATCCCGAAGCACTTTAAAACTAAAACTGATTTGATCGTCAAAGTACTCATGCAAATTTAAAAAATGTAACGTTTACCGTTTGATTTTATAAATTTTAGCCTGAGTAATTCTTAGAATATATTCTATACAAATCCAAAATGCAAGAGAGTTTATTAAAAATTAATCTAAGTTCGCCTACATTAGGTTTGTTTGTCTGTCTGCTCGAAGCAACTTTGAGCAGGTTATTGCTACAGTAACAATTATTGTTTATAATTTAAATTATAGCAACGATTCTGCAGAGCCCTAGTAGTGTGGCGGTTAGCATGTTTGTCTACCCGATCGAGGTCGGTAAATTTTTCAACGAAAAAAAAATATAAAAAACATGCCTTCTTTTCGGATAAGGAAGTAAAATCGTAGATCCCATGTTAATGTGATGCTTGGCACGTTAATAACCCTTATTCCTTCAAATTCGGCAAAATTCAAGTAGGCATGGCGAAATGACGTGAAGCCAAGAGGTGCATGGGAACTTCCGCATCCCAAAGTCTCAGCCATAAAACAAAAACAAACTAATTTCTCAAAATTGCCTCAATGGGACAAACAAACAAACCTCTGAGTAAATCATATTAGGGCAACATTTTTGTTGGTACGCATACGAATAATCAGACATGATAAAATTAGATTATGTTATTTACAATGTGCGGTTGTGATTTTTAGACTTGCACTGTTACCAGTTAAATATGGCTGACTTTAATTTGGGGATACTTTTGATTAATCTTACTCTTGCATGCAATAATTATATGTGAAATGGAGCAGGAAGTCATGACCTATTAAAAAAACAAGTTTTGGTTTCGCGTGCAAAAGTCTGAAACGTTTCCCTCACTTCTAATTTTTTGCTTGTTTTTTAAATTGATTTCGTGCAATATTCAACTAACCGTAAATTCATTTTAGTAGATTTGCGTTTCGTCAAAGTTTACGAATGTCTTACTCTAACTAGAATTTTGAAATTGCAAATATCTTTTCAAAAATTTAATTTTGACTGCAACGACGCGACGTGTTGCTTTTTTTACAAAAGTGCATAAGAAATTTTAGAAAACGTTTTTTAATATTTTTTTCTTTCCAGATGTATAATACATTAATGGTAGGGCGAATTTTAGGTAATAAAATGATATCTCATAAAAGAATATTTATCTGCTTGCGTGTCTTAATAATAATTTTATAAATGCCTACCTGAATGTCAGAATTCATTCATTATACGACTGAATACCATAAGATCCATTATAGGACTGAGTGCTATAATTTACACTAGTATATAAAATTTTATTTGTTATACGTGTCATAATTAATCATTATGTAATCGTGATATCTATAATTTCAACTACTCGTACCATAATGATTTTCTTTCGATCCTTACAACAAGGATAACTATTCGAGCCAATTTTCAGCAAACGCGCCCTTTCGTTCATTTATTAGGTTCTGTTTATTAGGACTCACTATATAGGGTTGTTTTGAAATAGTTGTTGAAACTAAAATGAGCAACTCTGTTAGAAGAGGTACATTTTTGAGAATATTAAATTCTATTAAGTCCTTTTATGAACTGCTGATATATGTCACAATTAATCCTTACGGACATTCAAGACCTGCTGCTACAAATAAGTGACCTAATTTTTATTTGCAAGTGCTCATAAAAAATTAAGTTCGGAGTTGTATTAAAATCGTCGCAAATAATGTAATTTGCAAACAAATAATTAGTAATGATAAAATATAAATTTAATACAGTTTCCGCAAAAAAACACGAATTGCGATTACCATAAAGTACTCGGTTATGCCCTTTTTAAATCTGTCAAGAGAAAATGCGCTTTGTTATGCATTTATTTTTCTTTTTAATATTTCCAAAATTGAATAATAAATAATTTCAAATTATGTATACGTAACGTTGAAAAACTTGCAATTTATTTCAATTTTTCTCAAACTTTACACAAGGTATAAATAAAAACGTATTTCAAAAATAACGAAAAGGAGAAACAAATTAATTGTATGAAATAAGCCGTATTTTCTCTTTTTGTTAAATTTTACTTCCACAAAATTGACTGAAAAACGGGATAATACACATGTTTGAACAAGTACACAACCAAATCTAATTTAATAGTTCAGAATAGACTTTTTTTATCAATTTCAATTACTAAATGTTTGTCAATACACGTTGCAATGACCTGTAACGTACGAAGGCGGTCTGATAATTAGCCGATTTCTAAGAGATGGCGCCACAGATCACCGAATATATACCATTTCTGTCAAATACAATCTATTAGTAGGTTGCACGTAAATTTTTAGCCCTATATGGCATTTAGCTTATGTGTGACAGCCATAAAAAGCGAACAACATGTGATTGTATTAAAATAATCGATAAAAACGAATTTCGTGCTTTGATTAAGCATTATTTTTTGCGTGGAAAAACTGCGAAAGAAACAAAGGAAAAGCTTGATAAATATTGTGGCATATCTCCTCCAGCGAATTCATCTGTGGTTTATTGGTTTGCAGAATTTAAACGCGGTTGTACTAGCACAATTGGTGAACATCGTTCAGGTCAACTAATCGAAGTGACCACCAAAGAAATGATCGATAAAATCCATGATATCGTTTTGGAAGATCTACGAGTGAAAGTGCGCGAGATAGCTAACATCGTAAATAGCTCAAAAGAACGTATGGGTTAGATTTTGCATGAACATTGCATATGAAAAAGCTGTCAGCAATCGAACAAAAACGCAATCGTGTGGTCATTCCAAAGCAATGTTTGGCGATGTTTCAACGTAATGCAGATGAAATTTGCGTAGATTCATAACCGTAGATGAAACATGGATCCACTACTACACATTTGAAACAAAACAACAATCAAAACAATGGGTTGAAGCTGGTTCAAGTACACCGAAGAAAGCAAAAATGGTTACATCAGCTCGAAAGGTTTTCCCGACTGTTTTTTGGGATGCACAAGGTGTAATACTCATAATTACAACGCACCATCTCACAGATCATGGAAAACTCAACAGAAATTGGATTAACTACGTTATGAATTGCTTCCGCATCCACCATATTCTTCTGATTAGCTCCCTGTGACTATTTCCTGTTCCCAAATCCGTAAAAGTGGCTTGGTGGAAGGAGATTCAAATCAAATGAAGAAGTTGAATAGGAAACTGATATATATTTTCGAGAACTTGATAAATCGTACTACAAGGATGGTCTAATGAAATTGAAAAAATATTGGGCTATGTGTATCGAGCCAAAAGGAGACCAAGTCAGGAAATAAAATGAAATTTTGAAGAAGATATTGTGTTCGCATGTGCAAACCGGTCATTTATCAAACCGCTCTCGTAAGTAAGACTGGAATAAACGTACATGATTTCGTCATGACTGACTATAAAGATTGCAAATCAGGAGTTCTCAAAAAATGTTCTAAGAATTTTCCAAATTCGATTGTTCTCAAATTAAAGCTCTTTAATTTTTTCAATTATTTTTTCGTGATTGTATGACGCGTAAAGAACACATGGTTAAAGTTTCAATAATCATTTCAAAGCAACCCTGCATATTTTACATTACATAATAATTTAAGAAAATCTAAATGTCTTGAAGGTATGTACAAAATATTTATTTATAATTTGAAACTAAGATTGCAATGTTTAGCAGTAGGTTGCTCTTATTTATAAATTAATAAAAAAATTAAGTAGATCAATATTTATATTTCCTAATTGTGCTCATTTCCAAAAGTAATTGATAAGGAAGTAGCCACATCCGGGTTAAAATTATTTTTGAATGTGTTTCTTAAATTCAGGTACCTTCTACTTTATAAAGGAATATTTCAATTTCATCTTTAAAACATTGTTTCATTTCATTTAAATAAGTACTTTAAATAAAACGATATCAAAATGTGTATGGTTATTTTATACGGAAAGGAAGGACTACTGTCGGATGCAAAAGTTCTGATCCCTGCCTTTAAAAGGGAATAAAAACTGAACTGCTCATTTAAATTAAATAAAATTAAAATAGTTCGATAGAAAATTTTATTTTCTATTGGATACTTAAATCTTAAGATTACGTGATGTTTAAGTTTCTCGCCTAAAGTGCGATGTTGCTATTCATTATTTAACCATATCTATTCGATTGCATATTAAATCTACTCGTATAATAATTTTTGTAATTTGATGTTGGTTATGTTTAGTGTTATACGTTAAAAACGAAATCGTTGCGTTTTCCTATTCTACTACAAATATCGATCCATTTTAATAGTTGATAAAATTTGTTAATCAGCCAATAAATATCTACAGGAATTTATCACGACTTCAAAGAATAATCCATAAAATATTGCAACGTATTTAAATAGAAAACGTTACATCTTCCAATAATAGTTTGATAAATAAAACATGCATTTGCTCATAAAGCATTCACTTAGACAAAATAATTTGAGCTATTACTTCCTTCATTTTTATTCCCAATTTGCTACTAAAACATTCCATGACTATTAGCAACACAGTTATTTGAATTCCAGATACAATTTTTTGACATGATAAGCACAAGGAAATAATTAACTTAATTAACACCACACCATAGCTTATCGACTATTTTATTACCGCTGTAAATTTGAAACAAGTGTCAAGAAATAAAAAATCCACCTAGTGTTAAATATTGCCCTGTTTACATAATTTTCTCAGCCTTTATAGGGCCTAATTGCCAAATATAAGTTTTTCTTGTGTGACTAAGAAGTAAAGGTCCCTTTGTTTATTGCTATTCAAAGGCAGGGGCTAGAACTGTTACTTCCGATAGTAACTTGTTTCTATATTTAAGCGTATGCTTCTCATACAAAACAAATAAAACTATATAAAATGTATTTAAAATACAATCATTCACCTCGGCTATTTTTCGGGCATAAACCAACAACAAATAAATAAATAAATAAGTTCCATTGTATATTGGAAGATGAAACCTTTGGTGCTCAAAAGCAGAATATCCGATCTAGAATATATTATTGGGATTTGATCTACCAGTTCTTTCAGGGAACCTTCAGACAACCATCATCAGAGTTGTCTCATTATGGTATGGATAGAGAATAAATGAAATTTTAGGTGGCAATACTGAGCTAATCACTTGCTTGTTTGATTTCTCATTTGTCAAATATTCAAGCGAGTTCAAACTTCCAGCATAAAGTAAAGCTATATTTTATTTTTCTCGAAGCAGGTTCTTTAATTGTTTTTTAATAAGGATGTTTAGTGCTTCTTCCCTGGGTTTTAGTTAAAATAATGAATTAAAATGCGTGGCGTGAACTGATAGGAAGAGAAGTATTTTAAAAGTTATAATTGTTTACATTTGTTGATAAAAAAATGCGTTCACTTTTCTTTAAAACTCGTACAGGTTATTTTATCATTGATCTGATGTGGGTACTCAGATTTCTTGACACAAGACCAATAATTAATAAGAAATTGTAATTTAATACATATATTTAAATAATCAATAATCGAAATAAAACAATTAATACCAATTTTACAATTATTCAAAAGACGGTTATCGCTATGAGAAACCATTGAACCAGCTGGAGGCTTTAGATAATTTACTGTAAACAATTCAAGTTTGTATACCTTTGCAGTCTAGGAAGCTACGAATGATCTATTATTTATTTTTAATAGGGTTGAATGAAAGTTAGCATTATAAAAGTGTATTAAACATAATACTCACCGTTTGCACTTCCTATGATTGAGTTTAAAGTAATTAATTAATTGATTAATTTAGATGTATGTTGTTGCTGGTTTTTCTAAGCTGTTTGTATGGTAGAACTTGGCTTCTTGTCTATGGAATTCAATTTTCCAAGGTGCTGCACTTGATTCAACTGGTGAAATCAACGATCTGACAATGGGATGATCTTGAAAGATATTTACCAGTTCGCGATACTTAAGACATTGTTTCTACACCCTTGTATTCGTAAATTTGTGAGAACTTTAGACGCACGGTACTATTACGCCACTGCTGTACGAGAAATATCCTTTTTCGTCTCTTGTATATGTTTTCATTTCCTTCGTTGTGTTAGCTGCTTTCTAGGTCCGAATTGGTATTTCAAAGTTGTTTTTTTACACTACCCAGTTTGCAGGTCGTTGAATTTTCTTTGCGGTTATGATTTATGTATTTAAAATGCGTTCATTGGAAAATCTTTGTTGCAACACGATGTTGTTTACTTAGTGTTTCTTAATGTTACTTATCTTAATCAATATATTGTCTTTCAAACCTTTTTAACTATTATTTCCAGGTAACGAATTTCAAATGTTTTTAAATACAAACTTAAGTTACTTAAAATAAGTTTTTTAGGGAAATAAAATGCACGTTGTCGGTATTCCGTGATTTTAAATATTAAAATCGCGAAACCTTCAACATTAGTAAATAATTTGTTTAATTCTGGCAAGTATTTGTTATAAACATATGTTAGTGTAAATTTTCGTACCCTCTGACATGGTTGTAAACTTAGCTACAATAATATGGTACTCGTTTCTAATTTTACTAAACAAAATAGATTAAATATTAGTGCATAGTGTTAGAATTTTTAACGTGTACTGTCAGATTAAAAAAAATTTCAATTATCTATAGTTGTTTTAACTTCAATGGCAAATATCAATCTTTAAAATGCACTAATTAAGCAAAAGTTAATGTCAAAATTATTGCATTTTTTAATATAAAATAAAAGTTTGTTTTGTGCGTAATTGTGGCCTTTTTAGAAATTAATTTCAAAACTTTCGTCATTAAAATTCCCGTTAAACAATTAATGCAACTGAAAATTCGCGCAAGTGTTGTAAACTTTTATTTGAATCCGACTGTAGATAATAATGAAAATTGTAGTTCAAAATAAGAACATATTGAAAGGGTGTTGCACGGCATTTTAGGCTCTGGAATAGTGTTTTGATTGACAAATCAGAAGCGGAAGCTATTTACTTATTGCACATGAAAATCGTTTTTCACGTAATGTTTGGAAGAATTTCGACTAGACTGAAATACGAGAATCATACGAAAACTAATAAGCAGCAATATCTTTTATGTATTTATTAACCAGTCAACTTAGAAAGAATTTGAACGTAACCGTAAACTCTCGTTTTTCCTCCATTTTCAACACCACCACGCTCGACGCGTCGCTGCCATCGCTCCATGAGTTTAGAACTCCGTCTTGATTGTTATCCTCGCAATGTTTTCTCTTTAATTTCTTTACTGTACTGAAAAGAAATTAACCACAGTGCCCTAAGAATTTTCCAGTTGCATTTCCTAATCATCGCCATCGTTATGGCTCCACATGCGGTCTTGTGTGATCTTGTTGAAAAATTACTTTTATTTTCATGGGATATTTTTCACGAATTGCATTCTTCAATTTTTGTAAAACTGTAAAACATCTATCGTACTTATAATTTCTGCGGTAATTTAATTCACCAGATGGCACTTTACGAGTCCTGGGAAACGGTTCCAATTACCTTGCCATTAGAAGGGACCGCTTTAACTTTTTTTGGATTCGCTATTGCTTGTTTTGGCATTTGGTGATAAAACCAATATTTATCAATCGTGAGTGTATTGCTCAGAAATTTATAGTATTTCTCAGTATGACGAAACAGCAGTTGGAATACGCTTCCAGTCGTGTTGCTCTGTATTTATCAGTGAGAAAACGCGGTACTAAAAAGCATTAAAAACTTCTTGAGTACAAATTTTTTTAATTGGCTTTTCTCCTTTTGGCCTTAATTTTCGTTGCTTGAATGTGCGTATTTCCATCTTTGAAGTATTTTACTCTTCATTGAATGGTGCTTGCGTTCAAAGAGTAACACATTTGGAGCCGAATAAAAATATGTACGACACAAATTCCCTCCTTTACGAAGAATTCTACAACATTTTTAATGAAAAAATTGCGCGAAAGCTACTTGTGATGTTTTTTCCCCATTATTTGAAATATAGATGTGCTTCCACTGTTTGTCCGGAAAAGTTTGTATTGCTATAAAAAAACAGTTGCTCCTCGTAAATTTGTAGCAACAATTCTATGAATAGAAGTATTAAGGGCAATATTCGCAACCCAAAGAAATAATAAACCATCAGTTGAAAAAATTCATATTAATGTTACAACATGATGAAATTAATTTCTTATTAATTTTATGAACATGTTCCACTGGTTTTTGAAAAAATGCAAAAAAGGAAAATTGCGAATCTTAGTGTGCAAGTTATTTTTAAAAGTTTGTAGTTATATAATTCTATGCTTCCAAAGTTTTTAATCTCATCAAAATCTATCAGGCATAATTTACGAAATACAGTAAAATACTCAAGCTTTTTACATTTTTTTAAAAACTAGTCTTCGAATATTTATCAAATTAACAAGAGTACTCTTATAATTAATTAACTGTATGCATTTACTAATTATATAGAACATTACACAGAACTGTTAATAGAGGCTTTTTTTAGTAAAATCACTATTCATTTATATTGTATTCGTTGTAGTAGGATCTTCGATCTTGTGCACAGTATTGGTTACCTGGCAGTTTTGAACAATTTGCTCTAGTTATATTTATTACGTTCTTTAATTTGGGCGTAAACTAGCTTTTAAGTTAGATAACCAACGTAATTTTAGGTTTATTTTGAATTTCGCCTACGGATCAAAGGTCCTCATTTCAGAACAATAGATTTACTGTACTGAAATAGCTTTACGTGAAGCTAAATTATAAGTTTATCTTAATATTTATTTAAATTTTTAGGTTTCCACCAACATTGACTGCTACCAATAAATAACAAAAGATCACAGTTTTGTGAATTTATTTTAAAATATAAAAGCAGTTTATTTGCAAATAAAATGTTATATACAGAGAGGTAAAATCTAAAAATGGTGACAAAAGATTCAATCACATGTCTAAAATAATAACTACGTCAAATATCAGTCTGTAAAAATGTGAATAACAAAGTTGAATGACTGTCGGAGAAAGGTGTTCCAGGTCGTAAATTTAATCTTACTTTATTGAAATCTTACTATTCTGCAGATTGAAACTAAAACTCCACTTGCTTTAAAATTATTGCGGTTTATTGCCTTTTGCAGTTCGGATTTGTAGTGGTCTCGGGCCTCGAGTATTTCGATATCCATACCCGTTGAAACTTCGGTTCCTTGAAGCTGCAAGTCGACTAGGATTTCTGTTCAATCGAACCTCTTGACTCTTAAACTTGCCGGTAACTTTTTCTTGGTCCTTGCCTCGGAATGTTTTAGTTTCGGGTTTGACATTCGGTTAAAAACTTTCGGGTTTGAATTAAATTTTGTGTTACATTAAGTTTGTAATTCTTTAAGACATATGTTTTAGAAAATGACGCTTCAGATTTCTTATTTTTATACTCTAGGTTCGCACTTAATTTACTCACTATGTGTCTGAATTACATTTCGACGTAACTGGATTTTTTGCTGGTGGTAGCTAGTGTATGTCTTGCCACAGCGTTTGGCGAATAAAGATAATGATTTTCGTGTGTTAGAGCTTTTATTAACTCTCTTGCATTTCCTTTCCCGGATCCTTTTTACCAACCACAAGTTGGATTTCAGACTGTTTTTCGTTCGTGATTTCTGTTTGTGACCGCTTGAACCTTCGAGGGTGCTGTCCGGTCAACTGCAAACTCTGCTGGATTTTTTATTGCTTGCTTTTATTGTTATTGCTACCTTATTTTACGGTGGCGGAGTTTTGATTATTTTTATTTTTATATCAGAAGAAGCCTTCTTGTGTATTTTTTTATGTAGTACAATTCGTTTCGGTACTTCGATGTTTAGTTTATTTCACTTACTGTGGATTTTTATTTCCATTAGCGGTTATAACTGTTCATTTTTTGTTAAGATGTTATTTGTTTTCAACTGTCTGTGTTTTTATTATTTGAGAACTACTTGGTTTAAATTTAGAAATACAGTTATGTGCTATTTCCTTTACAATATTTTTAGAAAATTGAAATATATGTAAATTTATTTAATTTTTCTAGTATTGGATCTAGGTTGATTTTAATTACAAATAAAATAAAGGTATTCTGATTTGTTCATCAAAAATTGAAAAAATAAATAATTCCGTATAACCCCTATATTTGACAGTATACCTCAAAATAGAGGTAAACGCTTAAAGTTATTATAATAACGTGAAATTTTAAGTCATCGAAATAAATGAAAATTTAACAAAGGATGTTACTCTCTTGGCAAATTGTTATTAAATATGAAACTTCGATTATAATTATTTAGATTTTCCTTTGATTTAAGTTTCTTGTAAAAGTAGTCTAAGTATTTTTCGTTTATATTAGTTTTCCTTTAGTAACCTTTTAGATTAACTGTATTTTCATTTAATTTACTTTATGTTGCCGATGGACTTGGTGCTTTTAAACATTTTTGTAATTATGTTAGTTTTGACAGTTATTTTATGTGAATCTGGCAATAATATTTAAATACTCTGATGAAGGGATATAGCCAAACCACGCTTTTGTAAATATTAAATTACGAAACAAAACAAGTCTAGTTTAATTTTTAATATTCTAGAATTAAATTATTACTCAAAAACATTTCCAAATTTGTTGTGAATTATTTCAGAGGGGTTATGTAATAATCCAGTAATACAAATAATAAATATGATTGAGGTATTAGAAATTAATAAATACTATCCCACATCGTTGTCTACTACTAGCTGTACTGTACATAAACAAAAGTAATGGCTTTCTACTAATGCGGGTTCAATTTGTATTACATATAAGACGCGCATTTGTACCCAAAAAAATCGATTAATAAGTGAATTACGTCTTATTATCTGAAAGTAGGTGATACGAAATTTGATACGTAAGAGTTGGAAACCATTTTTGTTTTCTAAAAATTATTTCATAAATTTGAGGTGGATCTTATTGTCCGAAAAATACCGTAATTTATTAATGAAGTATAATTGAACTCTAAATGTGTACTTTGAAAGCTTATCGTACAGATTTTGATTTAAAAATTTTACAAAAATATACTTTCTTTCAACATAAATAAATAAAAACGAACCCACCTTTTTTTAGATTAAAATCAAGTGGTTTAGCTTAATATCTTTACAAAGCAAACGATAGAAGATTTGACTTAGTTGTTTACGTTTAAAATATTATAAGATTAAGTTCTACAGGCATGAACATTAAAATAGAGACACAGGAAAACAGACAACGAACGCCATCTCTTATGTATATGCAATTACACGTTTACTAGGCTACGTGGCTAGGCTAGGTGCTACGTTTGCGCTTTCATTTATTGCGGGGAGTTACACACAATGTCATTAAAATGGAGACAGTTGGAACTAGTAATGCTGTTATTGGAATATCTAAAGAAAAAAATAAAAATTCGTACATTTTAGTGGGTGTTTCTTTTCATAAGGTTTTGAAATATAGATAAGGACGTGTCAAGGAAAACTTTACATGCCCGAAGAAAAATCAGTTATTTTAGTCTTAAAGAATGAAGGCAAATCAGAACTGTTCGCTGTTTGATAAAGGTGACCGAAAACGCTCTTGAAACATCAAAGATTAAAATAAGAAGAATCCCTTACGGAGACCGAAAAACGATTCGTCTTTCCAAATCTAATCTTTATATATAAATCATCAAAACATATCAAATTAATACTTTATTTAAGTCTTTCATCAAAAACTGTTAGCAGAAGGCTTATAGATAATAATTTCCATGGCAGAATTGCAAAAGTGCATACCGAAGCAAAACATTCATCTTCGTCTTAAATTTGCAAAAGGCTTGGTGTAGGACAGTGAAGATCAAAAAATGAAGAAATGTATTGTGAACTGATAAAATAAAAATAATGTCTTAAACTTATGCAAGAATTTAGGCCACAGTATAGAAAATAAGCAGTGAAGCATAGAGGAGAAAGTATTAAATCATGAGGATTATTTTCCCCGCATCGTGTTGGCGCGACAAGACTGATGAAGGAAATATGGATCAAAATCTCTACGTCAATGTCTTATGGGATACGATATTGTCTTATGCGAAATAACAAATGGCGCATAAATGACCGCAGGATGGCAAAAGCTTTATCAAAGGCCAAAAATCAGGTTATCACAATCGCCTTTACAGAACATCTATGGGATAACCTAAAAAGGGATTTTGGTAGACATCGTATAAAAAATAAAGCCAAATTATGGAAAATAAGTCGTAGGGACCGGTTTCAAATTCTTATTGATCGATACCGTTGATTAGCTGAGTCAATGCCAAGTAGTGTGCGGCATCCAACCAAATATTAAGGATTCATTTATTTTGTTTAGAACTTTGAAATTAATAAAGTATTTCTGAATTTGTCAAGTATCTCCAACTTAAGAATTAATTTTATTTATATACCGTTTAAATAAAACTAATAATCTTATTTTTAATTTTTGGGATTTTATGGTGTTTGTTTTAATTTTAATTTGTGCTACTTATTCGTTCCATTTGATGATTGGATTGATTTCGTCAAGATTTTTAACATTGTTCGATTGGAAGAACTGATTACTGTCCTAAATCGCTGACCGGCCGCCTATTCATATCATTTTCCCTCGTAAATGCAACACTACTGTATTTTTGGGATGAAGCTGCGGGATGCAGAAATTCTTTTATCTGCGTGGCTCCAATTGCTGTGATCATTGTGGGTAACCTTCAGGTGTTTCAGCCTAGATTTGATACCTGCAATTTACATCTTTGTCCGAGAAGGAAAATTATGAAATTTTTCGTTGCACATAAATTACCGACCTGGCTGGGTTTGAACCCGCATCCTTTGTACTAAGAGACAAGCATATCAACCATAGTCAACGCTGGCAATAATGTTTGAACTGGTAAAATCAAGAAGACAGCAACAAAAAAATGAAAAATTATGCGGTTCCATTTTATAGTTGTGCACATGGTTCATCAGTAAAACGGGAAAATTTAAAACAGCTATATTTGAAAATGTTTTTATTCTAACGTTAATGTTTTTACATCAAATATGTCATTTTATTTGTAAAAAATTACACTTGATAAGTGATCACCATTTCGATCGACACACTCTTCAAGCCTGAATCGAAAATTGTCCATTACCTGTCGCGAGGTGCCCGGCGTAATACGTGAAATTTCTTGTCGAATTTTTAATTTCAATTCTTCCAACATTTGCGGCCGCTCGACATTACACCTAGCTAGCCAAACAATGTCCCAATTTTTCGATATGATGTGATTCGGGTATAGTTCCCTTTGAGAAACCATGGATGCACGAACAGTATGACTTACAGCCTCGTCTTGTTAAAATCATGTAATATGTTGAAATCGATCCAATTCTTGTAAGAAAAACGTTCTAACCATGTTCGCGTAACGCATGGCAGCAACAACGCGCAAATTAATTATTTCAGTAATTGCGTGAGCAGACGGTTGCGAAATACACTTGTCTTTATAAAACATTTTAACACTGAAAACACGACGTGCATCTGACCACACTTTCATGTTTACTAACTGGTATTAAATGAGTAACAACATTACGTCAAATTCAACGCCCACTTCGAAATGTTAAACGAATTAACTACGTTGCCAAATTTTCCCGCTTCAGGGAGGATCCTTATGTTGCAAGAGTAAATTATCTGTATTGCAGTATCAGGATTTTTCCGTTTATTGGTACCAGTTTTGTAGGATCTTAAAAATTTGAAAGTCAAGCAATTGAACAGTTAGTATTTCATTTTGTTATTTGCAAATCATTCTTATCTCAGATTTTCACATTAACTTTTAGAGTTTCAGTATATTTTTCCTATTATAGTGCTACAAGTCAAAATATTTGTTACTGTTGTAGCGATAATCATTATTGATGGTTGTTTGCCGCCGTCTAATAGATTATTCGACATTTTAGGACAGAATGCTTCTAGAATATACTGATAGTTTTATTATTGCTAAAAATTGTTTCACTCTAACTATTCGAATATGAAGAAGTATGATATAATCATAATCGTAACGGTTGCATTTTCAGAAAAATTTTCCCTCGGGCGGGGACCGAACCCGCGATTTCTGGACAGATCCCAGCCACTTTACCTCTAAGCTACCTCTTCAAAATGCAACACTTTATGTATAAATCATTTTTAATTTTATTAAGATGTAAGGTAGACTGCTAAATGCTGTAGGAAATTAGAAGAGCCACGCGGCCGTGATGGATTTGAATTTTCTCAATTGTTAACTATTCGTCTAAACGACTTTTAATGCGTAGTATTTATCTCTTTGTGGTAGGTTGTTTCGGTGTTATCGATATAGGACGAAGAAAAGAAACAAACTTTGTACACACGAGGTAGGCGGAACCACACTCACTATTCAGGGGTATTGAGTATCTTTAACTATCTCCGCCTTCCCGTAGACCCATGTGAGGTTAACGGGAACCTCTATAGATCGACGCTTAGGTGAAGAAGACCTCTAGAAAAGCTCCGTGCGCTAAAATGTGTATCTCGGGGTTGACTTCAAGTTATTTGCTCCGGCCGGTATCCATTTATGGATAAATAAAATATGAATTGAAACAGGTAATTTGTGCTATCTTAATGCGCGTTAGCAAATTCAACATGTCAGATTCGGAGTAAGCATCGTTCATAAACGCTTTCTGATCTACAGCAAGGTCATTCTAAATAGATTTGTAATTCAATTTGTGACAGCTCAAGTTAACGTTTGTAGAGTTTTTAACATCTGAAACCATTTCTTTAGTAGTAATGGTAGAAATAAAGGCTGAATAATTGCAAGGTTGCAGGCTGAAAAAAAATTTATTGTTTTTGAAGTAACGCGTAAGAAAATTAAACGATTTATGAAAATATTTTTATTATACCTGGATCATAATCGTTGTTCACAAGGGGTAGCATAAAACAGCCTTTAAAGCACATCATGCTTTAAAAGTTACTAGAAAACGGTTTGAATGCCTTTATTTACACATTGCTATTGATATGCTACTGTTTGTGAAAATATCAGATAGCCTGTCTGTTTTAAATAAAGTGATTTTGATTTGACTTTAGTATTTAATTTTAGTGCTCGTATTTCGCAAATAATTATGCAGGTATAGTAAAAAGAATAGCGTACGATACGCGTGTATAAGTGACATGCACCTGTATAATACTATTATTTAATAACATTAACGTTAATTTCAACAAATAAAGCACAAAATCAAAGCATTTGATTATTTCTGTACAACCGAGTTAAGCATAGTACGTTTAAGTTATCATCAACTTAGAAAGATATTTTATAAACCGATAACATTGAATAAAGTTGCTATGTTAGGTGTATTTTAGACACTAGCACAATGCATTGACTCACAAGCAATTAGCTCTCCTACAGTAGCGATAAAAATTATGTATTTTATTTAGGAAGCGAAGTTGTAATTACTATTAACTAGTCAATTTTGTTTAAGCTATGACGAAATGCATTGCATTTCTTCTACAAAAAGGAATTAATTATTCCATATGCAAATTCATACAAGTCTACGTAGAGATATCAGATCAACACATGTTAGCGTAAATGATTGCAGCAAATAGACGACCTGGTCGAGATTGCCGATGTTATCTTAGGCTTCAATTACTAGTTCCTCAGAACAATAATTTTAGTGGTCACTATTAAACGATATGAACTTAAAAACACTTAATTGCTAAGGAACGAGCTTACCATTAAAGTCAGTGGGCAAAATGTATTTTAAATTACACAAACAAAATATGCTTCATAATTATTAATAATTTCATTAGAAATAAAAGTGTTATAAGTGTCACATGCTAAATGTTCATTCTCCAAGCGAAATCTGGCCAGCGCCGCACTACGTCATATCCAGTGTCATATTGCTAACCATTTTTACTTAAGCTAGTAATTATAAATGGAGGAAATCAATAGAATTTACATATGAGCCCCTAATATTAGAATGGATTAGAATAACTTCTATACTACACTAACTGAGCCTTAAAAGTCTAATAAGTGCAGAATATGCAATTTGATTAAAAAAATATAGTTAAAAATCAACATATGGTTGCGTTCAATAATTATGAAGAAGGCCATAATTTAGTTACATAATAATAAAACCTGGAAAAATGTTTTAAATCGTAACAGCTACTATTACATATACCAGATAATGACGTTCTATGAATTTATAAATGGTAAATCAAATTTATTTTACTCCCGTTACCGCAGTCTTCTTACGCCGTTATTAAACTGTATTATATTGACGGTTCTTGTTCGATTACATGTTATAGATTCTGTTGTGCCAGTCTATTTAAAGAAAGTGTACTTTATTTATACAAAGACAGCAAAACAACAACAAAAACGTATATATTCAATTCAGTTCTCCAACATATTCTCGTCACTTTTTCCAGCGCTCTTTCAATTTCGTAACGCCTCGGCGATACTAATTTCGATCTTTCTAAGTAAAAATAAAATTTATTGTTTTTGAATTTTTGTCTTGAATTGAGTGTTCCAAAGTTCGCAGCCAATGAAAATTTGGCGGTGAAATATCCCGACTATGTGTTCAACGAACGACATGCGATGTGGAATTGTCGCCAAAGAAAATAACAATGCAACGGTTGCGATGTTAGTATCGAACGCGCTCTAATTGTTGACCTTAAACTACAGCCTTCAATAAATTGGGCGATCCATCAAACACACATACAACATTTGCTACACCTGCGGCTGGCCTGTGATAACCATTAATTCTCGATTTACCAACAACGCCTTTACTTTTGTGTAGCTGTGCGGTAACTATCATCTTTTCATGAATTTTTGGTCTTAAACAAAAGATTTACAAAGAAAAGTACTGATGAATAAAAAGTTTGCTCTTTTACCTCAATATATTTTCAGTTTCATGATGGCAGCAATTGAACAACTCAACCAACGTTTGTGTAATGAAGGTCGGACTTTCTTTAACGGCACTGACGAACCTGTTCGATCGACAGTTCAAGACCTGCTGGAATGTTCTTCATCGACAACGGTGAAATCGCCACTCCTAAATTTGAAAAAGTATTCCTAATTTGTAGTACGGCTAAACCCTGCTTCAGTTTCATAGCATTGGAAGCATCGGTGCCCCTTAAAGATTCTACGTGAAAGATCCATTTCAATATATAAACATATGAACATCAGAGCTCTAGATGCACTAAAAACGAGATTGTAACATCACTTTCAATTACGAAGTTATATTTGCAAACCTTTTAATTTTAGCCAACCTTTGTTTTCACCATATACCTGTTACGAGAGGTGCTGCAATTGTTTCGGGAATAGGTATGAAAACACAATGAAAATACAGTAATAATGCTTCTAAAGTTTTTCAAAATATTCTCTCTTAAAATCAATACACTTTTGCATGCGTTCGAACCAGTTGCTCAAGCACTTTTTCCATTCCGAAGATGGTATAGCAGTAATGTGAGTTTTGAATGCTTCCACTGCATCTTCAGGTGCTGAAAAACGGGTTCCACGTATTTTATTTTTGACAACCGGGAATAAAAAGAAATCATTTGGACTTAAATCCGGACTGTATGGACAATGAGTCATTAATTCTATCTTTTGATGCTTCAATTAATCGACAGTTTGCGATGCTGTGTGTGACGATGCATTGTCATGGTGCAAGATGTTTTGCATTAGTTTTTCTGATTTCATTGATGACTTCCGGTAAGCAAATGCTAGTATAGTAATCAGCATTGACTGTGCGACGTTTCTCTAAAGCGACGGTAGCAACGTGACCAGTAACACTAAAAAACGTTGTTACCATTTTCTTTGAAACGCTTCGTGAACGGACAACTTTTGTTGGATTTAATTCATCGTGAAAAACCCAAACGCGCGATTGTTGCTTCACATGAATAAATCTAAGTTTTTTCACCTGTAATGATGTTTATAAACCAAATTTGAAGCACGACGGTTAAATTTTATCAGCATTTCCTTGCTCGATTGAACACGAGCCACTTTTTAAGCCTCCGTCAAATTGTGTGGAATTCATCGGGCACATAATTTTTCACACCTAAATGGTCATGCATAATTGTTGATATTTGTTTCATGTCAATACCAAGGGTCGATTCTATTTCATGGTAAGTCACATGCCAATCCATCTCATTCATCTCATATACAGCATCAATGTTTTTTGAAACAACACTAGTTCGCGGACGACCTTCACGAAATTGGTCACTGCGACCAAACTTGAATTCTGAAAACCAGCGATAAATTGTTGTTTTGGGTGGTGGATCGTTACCAAAAGTCGAAATAAGACGATCCATACATTGTTGTTGAGTTAAATTACTTTTAAAATCATAAAAAATCATTGCACGAAAATGTTCGCGATTTAAT
>JAHWXV010070123.1:0-10306 GCA_024586415.1 Phrixothrix hirtus | reverse complement strand
GTAAGAAGATATTATATTAAAAGAAAAAACTCTCAACTCCCAGAAGACAAGCAGACGAAACTTCCGGAGGAAGCTCAATTCTAGGGACGGAGGAGTTATGAGACAGTTAAAGTGTAGAATAGACAATATGTTATTTATATTAACTGAGCACATATTATGTTATAAATAGAGCTGTTAGTTCAATGTAAGTTCAGATCAGGATATACTTTCTGTTAGATTAGTCATATAGTATATAGTAAAGTTAATAAATAAATTATATTTTTTAATAATTTTATAAAGTTAAAACTTAACTTATATAAATTATTATGTTAAAAATAGGTACCTCTTCTAGCGGAATGGGGACGTTGGAGGGTATAAAATAGTTATTTTCCTCATTACTGTAATGTGATACATTAGCATCGTTAACATTTTTTAGTATTTGTTTCTTAAAAGTCTATGAAAAAAGATTTAGGTTAGAATTTATTATATACAGGTTAAATTTTAATACTCTTGTTTCATTCAACTTACCTCTACAGAAACTATTTCTCTTTCAACGTTGTGTTTCACCAATTATAATATTTTAATGTTCTTGAAGACCTTTTTACATTATTTTATTACTCTTAACCGTTGGTCTTGTGCTAAACACGAAAAACTAACAAGTAAAATCAGGCAGAAAGTTGTACTATCTGTGATTAGATTGAAATGCCATACTAAATTATAGAATTTATTGTGGCAATATGAAATATTGAACATTACATTGTTTTGCTGCTGCATGATATTCAATTTGTTCTAATAAAAATATCCGTTAATGTATAATACACTACCTTGCTTTTGTAAAAAGCGACTGTTTATTGTTAATACATTCATTTGCCTTTGTAAACTAATAAAAATGTCGATTACATTGTTATGTCGCACTTAATATTTCAAAAACTATTAAAGATACAATAATGGCACAACAACGTAATGAAAGGACGTTAAAAATAGTTTAATGTTATTCGTAAAACTAGAAATCGCCATTTTTGCGATTACATTGCTTTGCCTTGGCACGCAAGCATTTGTATACCATAAAATTTCAAAGATATCGTTTTGAACAGCTGTCCTAATAAAAATTAGTTCACATTTGGTATTTGTGGATATACAAATAAAAAGGAAAACTATATGCTGCGTTTAGTAATAGTAATAACATTCTTCAATGGGACATTTCACATTTATTTCCATTCTTCTGTTTATCGATGCTATTAACAATATCTAAAAAGAGGATTGAGCATTGAAGCAGTTCATCAACGAACTGAAGAGTAAGTTTGAAAGAGGAATTCTCTTTTTCTTACAAAAAAGGGAAAAAACTAGTTTTTCGCTTATATGTAAATTCAAATGAAAGCAATACAGGCGCCAAATAAGATATCTGCTCTTTTAAACCTCTGTTCGACCTATCCTTCTTTTCTAATTTTATTACATTAAATTACAATTTAACTTACGAAATTCAGTCTTGATCTATTACAAAAGATGACAACAAAATCTCAGTGGAGCTTCAGCAATAACGAGTTATAATTTTAATTTGTCTTTTTACTTTTTCTTACCTATACGAAATATAGTATAGAGAAAATAATGTTTTCGTCCAAAATTTTAGTGGAAATACACATTTTCGGGTCCCCTGGGTCGAAAATTATGTTTTTAAAAATTGGTCTGTGTGTACGCGCGCGCGCGTGTGTGTGTGTGTGTGTGTATGTGTGTGTGTGCTCGCGCGCGCGCGCGCTTGTATGTGTGTGAACAAAATATCTCGAAAGCGAAAATTCGTACATAAACGACATTTTATATTTGAGTTTGTATCTATCCTGGCACGTAACTGCAACAATTTCACTAAAATGTAATAACCGGAAGCGACACTTTATTCTTGTCATTTTTTGATTTTTCGCGATTTTCTCGAAATCGGCTATAACCATTTTGTTTAAATTTATTATATTTCTTAGAGATTTAATGCCCACTCATATAATTAAAACAATTTCTCAAAACAATGTCCGCAAAATAAGTAACCGAAAGTAGTCTTACCATTAACAATGACTAAAATAACTATGAGACTGATAGTCCTAAATTCGCGTATGAGTTCCTAACTTTCTTTGTATGCTAAATCACGAATTTTGTTAGAATCAAATAAACGGAAGTATATTTTTATTTGTTATTTTTAGATATTTTACGAATTTTCGGTTTTTCGCGATTTTCTTAAAATCGGTTGTAATGATTCTTTTAAAACTTATTTCATTTCTTAATCATTTAATAACCTTTTATATAGTTTAGGCCGCTTCTCAGAAACTTTTCCGTAAATTGAGTAACCGGTAGTACCTGCACCCTTAACTTAAAATAAAATAACTATGAAACTAAATGTCCAAGCTGAATGAAAAGGTTTATTTGTGACCATAACTACAATGGTATGCTAAATGAAGAATTTGGTGAAACTCAAGTAACCGGAAGTTGAACTTCATTTCTGTCATTTTTAGATATTTTCCGAATTTTCGTTTTACGCGATTTTCTTGAAATTGGCTGTAACGATTTTTTAAATCTTAGTAAACTTCTTGGTTACTTCATTCCGTTTTATATGAATCAAGCTGTGTCTCTAATAAATTTTCAAAGGTCGAGTATCCCGAAGTACTTGCAATCAACATATATCAAAAACTAAATAAGATATACGAATGAAATTGAATATTTAAGTTTTTCATCTTCTGTACATAAGACGTCAAGAATTTAGCTAAACTCTAATGACCAGAAGTGCCACTTTATTCTTGCGATTTTTAACTTTTTTTGCGATTTTCTCGAAAATAAATAACTTATATTTTTAAATGTGCTACTGTTATTATGTGTTTAATTCTCCTTTACGTGAACTTAACAGTTTTTCTGAAAAAATGTGTTGAAGCAATTTATCAGAGAAAATTTCTGGAGTTAAGTAGCCTTTCGCCTGTCCAGTAACTTGGGTGACCGTTACAATTATCGTTTCTAAAATAAACGTAGAAAATAATCTAATGATTTGTGGACAACATTGGCATATCTGTGTGCGTAAGAGAAAGTCATGTGTTGTTTCACACTAAATTTTTTTATTTGCATTCAATAAATAGAATTATTACATACAAAAATTGATACATAAAAATATTGAGAAATAAACGCATTTAATTTTGCGTTAATCTTTAAAAAAATAACTTCAGAATAAGTTGTAAAGAATTTTAACAATGGGTTTTACTATGTGATTCTGAGGGTTTACTATAATTGCTGTTATCTTACGTTAAAGTAAATAATACAATGGTTATTTAGCTTTTATTTGAAAATGTTTTATTTTGTAACGACACTTGGCGTGTGTTTAATATTTAATTTCACTTACTGTGGTAATTTTCAAGAATACCTCCTACTGAATGGATTACTGAATCCTTTCGTTTTTGAATTGATTGTTGCTATTTAAAATTTTCTCGATTACAGTGTTGACTTTTCTACTTGAGATATTTCTGACAATAATTACATCGATTAATTATTCCAGAAATATTAGTGTTCTACTTAGGACACATATGGTATTTTTCCGAGTGTGATCTTGTGTATAAAACTCGTAAAACACACTCGTGAACCGAATTTACTATAATTTACGTTTGGTAATAGAATTAACGTGACTAAATTTGCTCCTTTCCACAACCAATTGCATCTTTATATTTTTTGAAGTACTTGGAAATTTTACAGTTTGTACTGGTGTTGGCGTCTGTTAAGATTCACACGGATGGTTTTTGGTATTGAGTGAAGGGTTGTAAACATATAATTCCCCTGGGTTGCTTAATTTCAGGAAGTTTTCTCTTTCGCGGACACTTTATTTATTACCATCCTTTATCTTAAGCTAGTTAGCTATTTTTACATTTTTATTTAAATTTTTGTTTGTTGATTTCATATCAAAGCGTGAACTCAATTATTAATTTAATTGTGCTTCATGTGCAATGAACACTTCGTCAAATAAATTACTAAAATTTAAGAAAATGACATTTTTACTTGGCAAGAGTTGCACATAATTAAAAAATAAATTATTATAAAATTTGCATATTTGTCTTGATTTTATTTGGCGAATCAAAAAGGTAGTGATATCGATTGCAAGACTTCAGTAAAATGCAAGATCATTTAAAAATATAAAAACGCTACTAATCTGAAAAACTCTCAAGAATAGCGAAAAATATGTAAAAACAAAGTTACAAGGTTTATAAATCTAACTAATCGTGACACTAACCAATGGTGATGAGCGATGCATGTGTGAAGAAGCAAAATAATATAAATTTAAACTTTTCGTAGACTATTACCGCTCAAAATACTTGAAAGTATTTGTTTCCCGCAATTTGCTAAAGCATCTACATTTTCCTTCAGAAAAGCACATCCATGAACGTTGCAAAGACTCGGCTTAATCCAAAATATCAAACTGTTTCCAAAATGGGCTTAATGCCAAAGTCTGATATATACAAATCACTAAAAGACAGCAATATATTTCAACATCTACGTAGAGTATGTCTAAGATACGTTGATAAAGACCTTCATCTTAAATTAACATTATTATTTAAAACATTTTTAACACAGAAATCACAAAATAAAGTAAACTTTAGTTTGTTTTAAGTTTTCTCAGTAACCATGATAGAGATTTAGTTGTAAAGACAAGTGCATGCCTTGAAAGGCAATAGTTATCGCTATAAAGAAATTATTGCAATAGAAAACAAAAGATTAAAAGTCAATCCCTTAAGAACAATTTGAATGGCATGTTTAGAGGAGAGAGTTTTAACCAAAAATAACGTTTCTACAACAACCGGAAAAAACAGAATACTCTTAAAAATTCAAATTCTATTGGCAGTAAATAAATTCATTAAGCATATGCCCCACTTCAAACAAAAACCTATAAAATGAGAAAATACACAAAAAACTGGATTAGAGGGTGAGTTCTGCAATTTTGCTTACTACAAGTTTTTGCTTTCATCAAGTCTATAGTATAACAGGTGTATTGTGCAACAAAATTGCCGTGCAAGCAACCGCTTTGGTTTCAATAAAGGTAATAGTTAATTAACTTTGCTAATTGTCTTTAAAATTGTCCATTGAGAACAATAAATAACGATATTGTTTGTACCAGTTATAAAATGAGTTCGTAATAAATAAATTGCATGCAAAATTATCAAAGTTATAATTTGATTGCGCGAAAACGTTATGGAAATTTAAATTAGAACAGCAATGAAGATAACTAACACCGATTGATATATTCAAGGGACGCCGGTTCAAATCTGATCGAGGTCTGCAAATTTTTAAACGGAGAAAAATTTACAAAACATGCCTTCTTCTCGAATAAGGAAGGAACAGCAACATCTTTTTACCGAAATGAGTAGGAAATATGTCGAAGAATATATACACAGCACCTACTCAATTTTGTTTTTTGCAGGCGTGTCAGCGTTTGCTGTGTTTTGATAACATTTAATGAAATACTATGTAATAAATGTGCACTACCATGTACATTAGTTGTTCAAAGAATTTTAATCTAGCATTAAAGTCATGTAAAAAGCAAATTTTATACAAGGAAAATAAGTTAAAACAGAAACCTATTTGATTACATCTCGTATAATGCTTTTAGAAAATTCTCTAGAAATTTTATTACAATGTAGCTTCAGAAATAAGTAAAATTATTTCAATTTACAAAGTAACAAATCCTACGTCAGATATTTTGAAACATTGTAAATACACATAAATTCACGTACCAATGGCAAACAAAGGTTACAGCTTGTTTAATAGAAAGTACAGAAATAGGCATACAATCAATTAATGCTCATCATATCGTGACAACCTTGTTTAAAATTATCTATACAAACTGAATGATTATGGAAACAATATAGGAATACTGACGCCAGCCCAAGTTTAGGGTAACAATAGTACCATTTCCACTGGAAATGGAGCTCAATTAGTAACCAAACTTCTAGTGGGGTAGTTCGCGAATAGAAAAGCTATCTTTTGAATTGTTTTATGTCTTCAATTTCGGATTTTTCTGAACTGTCCTTGTTGAAATTTCAAGAAATCCACCAAACCTGGACGCTGACCTGGAATTTCCAGGTATTTGGGATAATTAAGTCAACATAAGAATTGAGCAGTACCATCTTTCTTCAGTATCCACCCGTTGGGTCATTAATTTAATTTGAAAAATAAGGGGAGGGCTTCCGCTTCTAACAGCCAAATAAGAATCACCTCGACTGTACGCAATATCTAAATTATTTTACCTTAAAAACCTGGATGTTATAGCGTATGTACAAGTACTTGTTACCAAAATTTAACTTTTGTTTAATGTCACATAATAAAAGGGGCTTTGATTCCCGATCCGTTTGTGTTATGAAATCAAAGAAATTACACCTAAAATACAGATTTTCTTTGTACGAAACAAACGAATTAAAGACTTTTACCATCAAATGGTTCAACGAACTATCTTGTGTATTAGAAATTTAAATTATCAATTCTAATTTGTTAACATTTTGTCGTATTAATTAGCCAAACTACTAGATGATAAACCATATGCGCACAATATATTTAAATAGAAATAATCATTTTACATTTGTGATGGTGAAAATTTGCATCCAGAGCTTGGATTATTATAGGGAACTATTTCAAGTAACCGTTTAGATAAATTTTTCAGGAAAATACAGTACGCTGCATATTACAATCTTCTAATCCGATTATAATCTTAGATTGTATTCCCAAAATCGTTTATTACGAAAATTAACAGTATAGATTTTATTTCAAAGCTATATTTCAAATTTCGTTAAAAATCAATTCCCCGTAGATGTCGCGCACATATTTTCACAGGTACACCCATATATTCTGTTAAAGCTTTGTTTAACAAGCATGTAAAAAAATCAAGAGGTATTTCTATGGCAGCAAAATTTAAAAATTTATTTCTTAAAAATGGTGTGGCGGGTATGCCGAAAACTATAAGTTTATTGTTAATAACAGGCATCTCTCAATAACCTGTTTAAATTTCATAGAATTGATTTGATGATGAATGTTAAATAATAAAATTTTTATACTAGTTAATGTAATTTGTCACGTAATATCTTTCAGCAACCGGATCAGCCGCATATGCTACAATAAAACAAAATGTATCGTAGCTTAGCTCAGTAAAATCAACTTGGAGAGGAATGTGGGCGGTTTTGTTTCGCTGGTTCTAGTTTTCGACCGTGCTACTCATTTAGCAACTAAAGGAAGAGAAAAATTATATTCCTAAAAAAGAAACGGGCGCCAGTCGATTGTATTTTCCTATCTCTTACATACACCCCAAACGATAAAATGTACGTCGGCTTCCAAGTTCCTGTGCTAACCTATCCTATGTAAGAGAAAGGTTCTCGGAACAAGAAAATAAATGTAGCTAAAGTGTAATAAGTAAACATTTATTACTTTCAGTAAGTAGTGGCAATAAATACAAAAAACAACAACGTTACTTAGGATCTACGTATAATTTTTTATCTATTTCGAGATGCCAAAATGACATACTTGGTCCAATGAAGTTTTGCCTTAACAGGATCTAGGCCACCCGATATTTTATACAGATAACAAATTATGTTAAAACATAATTCCCAAAAATAAAGTACATGTGAATATTTGAAAACAAAGCACTAGGCTACCTTTCTCCGTTAACGTTAGTTGAAACAAAAACCAATTTAAATGAACAAAATAATAATCAAGATTACAGTAAACAAAATTGACAGTGCAAGGCATACATCATCTAACAATAAATACGCTAGGGGAGAAAAGAGAAATTGTTGATTGCTGCCAATTTTCCAAAATTATAAATCGACAGATGTCATCAAATGCGAATTCCAAAGGTTAAATACTGTAGCAAGATATAATGAAGCGAAATATTTAAAAGGAATATTATGACCATTTAACTTAAATAAATTTTGTACTTATTTACTTTAAGTAAAATACCTAAATACTTACTGTAGTTACATTAAAAGAATTTATAATCGTTGAATTTTCGTTTGCAAATAAAAGTTTAACGTTACACCTCGTATATATATAATTCAACTAAGGTCTAGGAAGTTTTAAGATAAATTCTATTTATAATTTGTAATAGTAAATTTCATGCACAGCTTTGTGATAATCAAACAGAGCAAGAAAAATCATTTTAAATCATAAGCTACTATATTTACGTTAAATTGTTTTAAATTACAAAAAGGGGGCATTTTCATTAAATATAAAGAAAAACATCATGTAAATTTTATCTAAGAGAAAATATCCGAAGTTGTTTACTATGATGTTCAATATATGAACTTTAAATTTAATAAATTTTCATTACAATAGTTATCATTTATCACTAAAATATTTTTAAAGCAAGGTCGTCGAATTTGTAACATGATGTCTTGGACAATACAAAAAAAACCGTAGCTTAAGTTTTTATCACCCTAAGACGTTTACGACGCGAAGCAACTAATAAAGACAGACTGACCTCAGTTCCATATGCAAGAGTAAAAGGACATACTTCACCTGCTCTTTTGTCAACCAAATGTAGACTTTTGTGAAACTGGAGACAGCGAAACTAATTTAATTTAGCTGAATTATCCCAAACCATGTCGCCAAAACTAATTATTTGTTTAATTAGGTTCCCATACGTGAACACGGCGGACGATGATAAACTTGCTTTTTATTTAATTGTGAAATATAACTTGCTATAAACAATGAGAGGAAATTAATTACAATCTTAATTAATTCAAAATCAAACTTACCCGTCGTGATAAACAATCACACACGGAGAAGCAACAAAAGAAATAAAACTAACAATTAATGTTTACACCATTTAAAGGAACTACATGCGGAGCGAAGACCACTGCTTATTGCTAATAGTAATCTTACACTTACTCAAATTTCACATTCATGCATATATATCGATATCGCCTCAAATTTACCTAATATTCAAAGAGCAGGGGCGTACTTCGCCACAATCTTACAATTGTAGTTTTAATTTTTAAACAAATTTGAGGATTCTACAACCAAAGACCTTGAAGTTAAGAGGTGTAATATAAATAATTTAATTTGAATTACTAAAATTCACCGAAAATACCGAGAAATAAGAAAAATAACGTTACAAATTGCAAGAAAACAAAATCGAGTAAGTGTGGCACCGGCTCGATATTCTTCGTCATACTCTATTCATTTCAGTAAAAACATGTTTGTTGAATTTTCCGATATGCCCTAGTATCGTGAAAGCTTGAACTAATAGTTTTTTCAAGATATTTAGTGCAAACAGTTTAGTGAAATGCAATTTATTATTATGCCAATTACAAACAAATAGTTATCTTGGAGGTCATTTTAAATCATATGCTCATGTTTTCAACTTTAAATAACTGGGTTACGATAACAAAGCAATTTTTCTTGTGACAACAAACCTACTTTAATGGATTAATCATTAAGGGCGATACTGAGTTTTAGTAAATGTCAATGAAGGGGTTCACTTTGACAACTAAGAACTTAAAATTTATTATGTACGATCTTTCTTGATTAGTTGTAAGATTATTCCAATTAATATAGCATTGGTAATTGTTTAATTTGGATTCTCATTTTACAATATGAGTATTAAAATAACTTTGGTACTGCTTATTAAAAATATTAATGGTAATTACTCATGAAATAAAACAGAAAACAAAAAATTTGGAAAATTAGTAGATCAATGGACGTCATTAATACGCACCAAATAATGTGTCATATTTTTTCATAGGACCTTGCACTAGATTTTAGTTTATCAAAGTAGCTAGTTATCACGACTAATAAATTTTGAAATATATTTGCTATTAAATTTTCTTATTTTCACGTTCTTTGCTAAATTTTAAGTAGTTATAGATATATTCACCGACGTGGACGTAAAGTTTTCAAAGGTAACTTATTCGCGATAACTGTTTATCCTAGTTGACTATACGTGTATAATAATAATAATAATAATAACAATAAAGGTCTTTATTTATAACTCAAAAAGTACCTACATTAGAATTGAAAAAGAAAAAAAACGCAGTTCAAAGTATTAATATATAATTTAATAAGATACTATTTGAATAATGCAAAAGGGCGAAGTTCAGCTTTAAAAAAACAATAAAGCTACTCTTCCACTCAACCCTAATAATTAATAAAAACAATAATTTTTGACATTTATGGTGTAAAAAGATAAAAATATAATTAAAGATAATATAGACCTTCTTTTTCTTTTCTATAGGATGTTGCTTCGCAGGTCTAACAGGGCAGCGTGCTAAATGATCTAGTTACCTTTTTACTTAATGATAACCCTTTGTTAGACAGCTTAGCAAACTAATTT
>JAHWXV010070102.1:0-12240 GCA_024586415.1 Phrixothrix hirtus | reverse complement strand
TGTGAAATAAATAATTAAATATTTAAATAAATTAGTGTACATAGTTACTTGTAATTTTAGTGAAAATAAATAAACATTGTAAAACAATTGACTAGTTTCGCTACAATAATCTACTGCATAGGGTGAACTAAGCTTGAAACCTGCTTGGCACCCGCAACGATTGCCGCGGCCACTCTTACGATTTCCTTTACTACTAAATTGCTTCAGTAAATTAATGTAATATTTTGTTATATTTTTAAACGCACAACTTCTGTAATGGCGTTCTTGAACGCGTCAAATTTAGTTAATTACGTGCGCATTTAAATGCAGTGACATCCGACAAATAGGATACTTCGCCTACCCATTAATTTCTTTTGTTATAATTTTGACTTTAGTAGATGCTTTACATCTCATTTAAATTCTAGTAAATCAGGTTCACGAACAACTAGAATATACTTTTTTGCATATCCTATTACTTGTTTCAATTCTACGTTATAGAATCTTGTTTTGTGCTGTAGAAACACGTATTCGATAACATCGCACTGTATTATAGCTTTATAGAGCACATGCGCTTATCTTAATCTAAGGTTTCCAAAATGTTCTATTGACTATAAACTTTATTTAGTTGAATTTGTTTATGCTTGCAGCCCCCCAATTTTAGTTAATATACTTAAGTAAAAGACCACTTTGAACTGTACGTCTCAACATACTGTCGATGATTTATGAAACGGACAAAACCGATTATATCCTTATTTTAATGTTTTTTCTCTATGTACTGTTGTGTCTTAATCATTTCTTTTTCAGATTAATCACGAATATTCCTACTAGTATTTTCTGCGCAGCCTTAGACTTGCGAAGCATGATATTTGCAAGTAATTTTAAGTCTAACATCTATCGCTGAATTAATCTACGACGTTTTCACTCTTGTACGTCCAGATTTACACTAGTGTTTCTAATTGCAAGTGTGTAACGCCCATCTTCTTTTCTTTCTTTAAGCATTTCAAGTTGCTTCCTGCGCGAGTTTGTACCAGTTTCGGAACCGTCGACGCCCGTCGGCACCGACTACGGGATTCCTTCAGCGATACGGGAAGCGAAACTCGCGTACACCAACCTCGACAATTCTTCGGTGGTTGTATCGGACAACTTCCTTTTTTTTATGTAGATACATCCCACTCCTTAGCCTTCGCGGTACTAGGACCGACCGGTCATTTTTCTTTACTTTGTCGCGTAGTGGGATCCTTCCGGCGAAGGCTGATGGCGCTCACTTATTCATCTTTGACGTGGCAACATGAACTACTTCGCGTTTCATTAGTCCTCTGTAACAGTTTAAAGTCTGTAATTTTACATGATTGCAAGTCTACGACGAAGTAAGTAAAATACTTAGTTGAAAACCTACAGAAGCAAAATGTCCGTTATTCTTTTCTATATACATTAATCCATGTTCGTTGTAAGATGTGTGCGCCTTCCAAATACCACGAATGACAGGGTCGGCAAAATTTGGATGTCTTCGTTTTTTTTGTTAAAGACTACATGAAGTGATAGGTCTCGGGCCTGAGAAGGAAAAAATTAATTTTTAAAGTAAAAACGCTTTTATTTTTCGGTATAGTTTCTTTATGGAGTAATACATTTAACCCAACGGTCCTCCAACATTGAGATGCCCTTAAAAAAGACTATTTGTCGAGGTTTGCAAAATAGGCCTGCATTTCGGTCATCACCTCAGCATTTGACGTAAGTTACTTTCCCTGGAGGAATCTTTTCAAGTATGGAAACAAATAATAATGACTATAGGCCATATCTGGAGAATATGGGTCAGTTAATAGCGCAATTCATCCAATTTGGCCGCCACTTCCACCGATGTGGTGAAACAGCACCTTTTTTTTGATTTTGTAGTTCAAACTGTCTAGTAAAGCAACATAGTAGTCACCCGTGATGGTTCTTCCTTTCTCCAAATAATTAATGTAGATTATTCGGTGAGAATCCAAAAAAAAATGCTGGCCATAAGCTTCCCGGCCGCCTGTTCAGTGTTTGGACGGCTGTTACCCGCTTCCAACCACACTGTAAACTGCCAATCGGATTCTAGCCAGTAACAGTGAATCCATATTTCGTCCATAGTCACGAATCAACGCAAAAATGTCTGTCTATTACGCCGTAGCAAGGCTAAACAGCGCTCGGAATCGTCAACACGTTTCTGCTTCTGGTCTGGAGTGAGGAAATTCGGCACCCATTGCGCGGTTAGCTTTTTCATACCCAAATATTTGTACAAAATATTTTTTACGCACGATTAATTAGATTTTTTGATGTTTTCCCGTGTGCTGGCCTCAGAGGGACGCTCACTGCGCTAAGCACCTTTGGTGCTGATACGACCATATTTGAAGTACGCAAATCAGCGTTTTACAGAGGTAATTGATGACACGGATATGGGATAACATTTATTCAGCCGCTCCTTGGCCTGATCGATGCTTTTCCCCGTCAAAAAATACTATTTTATCAAAATGCAGAACTCGTCTTTTTCCGTCGTTTGCAAAAAACCACAACTTATCTGACACAATTGACTGTTATTCGAATACTAATAAATGAGATGTTATAAAATTTGGAATGGTGCCCTCTGACGCTTTGCTACTAGTCGTGACATACCTGTGTGAAGCCCAGGATTTTTTATTCCATGTATAAATCAAACAAAGTGTATTCGAACATGTTTTTTACAGAAATTGCGGGTGCTACGAGGATGCATGGCTAAATTCATAAACATAACACTGTAGTACCTTTCAATACATTTCTAAATTTAATCTACAGGCCAGTGGAACATTTTATGTTTTAAAAAGCGCACGCAAACGTTTCCTGAACACCGCTTCAGAAGAAATGTTCATCGTCTTTACTGAATTCGCTGCCACAATCGCATGAATTTAGCATCTTTTGATATTTTTCCATTTCACTTTTTGAGTTACTAATTAGGAAGTGTCCAAGTTATTACAATCACACAAAGGGACATTTTTCTGAAATATGCAGTTTGGAAATGAAGTGACACCGAGACAATACATCATTTTCAAGTTCAAACTAAATGTGTCAGTTTTAACTAGATTTGCGACTATTTAAATTTTTATTTTCTTGATTGCGCACTAGATTTTCAATAATAATATTGCGTGCATCGTAGTTACTTTCAGAACTGACCAAGTTTTTTGCCTTAAGCGTCTTCGTCGTTCATAAATATAGGTAGCGTACTTTCCAACATTAAACAATGATTTTTATGTTTTTCCCAGACATTATCTACTTTTCCAATCAATTTGACTCTCCGTAATCAGAATTTTTCGAATATTTAGAACACTAACTGCATTTTGGATTGGCCAAAACTTTTCGTCTGCAGAAAAGCACCAAACTTTATACGTTAATACATTACTATACTCTGGAATATGTGACTATTTTTTATTTAATACGATTTAATATTTTAAAACAAGTCAAAGGATATGATGAAACATATATGTTCAAACAAAGTTAGAAATACGTTCAATAAAATTACCGCAACCGAAGAAGCAAGGAATTCAGCGAGCTAAACAGCGAAGGGCATGATTAGTACTAACCAAACAATCCAACTGTAGCCTGGCAACACGAATTTATATACAAGGCTATAGCGCTCTACTTCGCACGATTCTATTAAAACGGCTTCCCATACCCATTCCCACATAATTACAATACAATCCCATTTTTTGATTGCATGCCTTTTGATAAAGATTTTATAAACATAAATGCTTTTCAGCGTATTGTTGCCGCGCTCGGTATATATTGTTAGACCTTCGCAATTAAGAGTTAAAGAACTACTCTGTTCTCACATTAGAAATTTGAAATATGTTAACACTTACTTCAAATTTCTAAAATTATTGTAAAAAGAAATAGCCGGTATTTCTAAGTTTAAAACGAAGTTCCTCAGACTGTAAAATAAAAGTTTAATAAAGTTTAGAAAGTATATGGTTATAAAGTACGGGTCTAGATATAAAAATCCATAGTGTAGAAATAAACTGAAAATCGAAGAGATACAAAATGATTTGTACAAATAAACATTTAACAATAGGAAGCCTTCGACTGCAATAAAGTATAAAACAATCAAATAGCTGCTTCCAAAATTACGGTATCAGTTACCTAAGTTACCCAAGCAGTAAAATCCAGTGGGCGGTTGCAGAAACAGGGCGCCGTTGTAACGGGTCTTGAACGGTTTCCTACCACCAAACATGCGAACCAAAAACTTGAAATGGAGGATTTTGGTTGTTCAACTAAACTACAGAATAAGAAACTAAGTAGTTGATGAATATAAGAACAACGCAAGGAGCATTATCTTGTATCGTAGAACACGGTGACGAATTAACCAATAGTGACAGCTGCGAGAAAAGTCCTTTGATAGTAACACGTAAATTCCAAAAAATACAGTGCTAGCTAAAGCATACTCAAACAAGTGAAATAAATTACCTCTGATTAGTACCTATAGCAAAATAACGTTTTATGGAAGTAACGTCAAAGTAAATTATAAATTTCGGCATTTAAAACGGGAAATTTAACCAAGTTGTTCAAACGCGCATCTATACAGAAATTAACGCAAATTTCCACACGTAAGAGCCAGCTGTTTGGCGACTCTCACAATTGAAGATACCTACCAACTTCGGCCTGTCCCGAAAATAATTTGTGGTTTGGACGCAAATCAATAAATCCTAATTGGAAAAGGGAAATTATGTAGAAGGAAGATATGTTATTAATAAACTAAGATAATATCAAATCAATAATTTAAAACGTAAGTAAAGCTTTGAAAATTCGTAAATAACCATTTTATTATAAAACATTAAAGACAAATTTTCAGGATTACAATTTAAAGTTTAAATTTGTTTTGATTTAACAAAACTTGGATTTGTAAAACCAAGTCGTTAGCTCCCCTAGTAAACTAAAGTTATTAACGTACATGTTTACATCTATTCAGAAATATTGCTAAGAGAATTACTCGAAAAAAATGTATTTATATTACTAGTGTTCTCTAGAAACTTTATTCTAATTTTGAGTGTATGATTTCTGATTGCATATATTTATTTTATTGTTGTTTTTATTAAATAAATGTATAGAATTCATATGATTGTTACTTAATGGTACAAACATTGGTCGAAAATAAATTTTGGTGTTACCTACACATTTTAAAATAAATATTTAACAGTAAAGTATAAAAATGTACCTCCAGGTAAAACAACTCGGCACAGTAAATATAATTGCATGGAGAGAAAGGATATCTCCCTAAGGCTTATTTAAATACTAAAGCTTTGAAATAGCTTGGTTACATTTACTAAACCTAAATATTACGTAAAGTTAAGTACGTAATAGAGTAACTTTAATAAATTGCTTGACACTGCCAAATAGGTAACCAACAACATATATACGGCGTTTTTTGAAAAACTTCTCAAAAATGAAGATATTGACCTTTTGTAAAATGGAAAACTATATAGGGTACCGTTTTGTATACAAGCTGGTCACTAAAACAACTTCTTCGCAAATTCCCATTTAAAACTTTTTTAAATCGCACTGCCATATTTTATTAGCGCCTTCAATCTATGTAAGCTTACTAATCTAGTAGTGTGCCAGTTATTATTTAGATGTTCTCCAAATTCTATTACAAAAAATGTACTAGCATTAAGAATTAATTGCTGACGTCCACTAAAGTAGCTCCTTACGGCATTTATGCAATGATCTCACCGTTTCTTGCACTACTTGAAATTCTTCCAGAGCAGGCAGAGATTAGGTCGCATCTAATCTTCACCCCTTAAGTTTTAATTTCATTCTAAGGTAGATAAAGAAGGCGCACTAGCTAGGTCAAGTGAATACATATTAACCGGATGTCTCTTTTAGTTTACATTGTGCAGTTTTGGAACATAGTTAGCGCAATTCATCCTATTTTTAAAATTTCTAATAAAATATACCGACACGTTTTTCAACTCAGTCCCATAATCGATAAAATATTATGAATTGTATGTCTATAGCTACTTGGAACTTTTTTCTCACTCTTTCACGTTTTCAAGCAATGCGGTCGATGAAGGCCATCTTTCCTTTAAATTATATGCAATTCTAAGCATTATTGTTACAAAGTTAGTAGTAAAACTTAATGAAAGTTCCTTGAACTATCACGTCCATCGTTTCTTATGAAACACAAACCTCAGCACACAAAAAGCTTAACTTTGGAGCATCTTTTGTAAACCAAGAGTTTTGTTTTTTTAGAACTACATAACAATAACCATGAGCGTCGTCATTAAGCGTTTCAATTCCCTATTAACACGGGAGAAATTGACACTATGACATAACTAGCTTCAGTGTAACGCTATGAATATTGGTCGGCCAGGCCAGTGAAGTGGGATGTGTTCAACGTTATAGATGTTACAACATTCAGGTCTCACTGTATAAACTTTAATAGAGATAAGTTGAAATAGGTCAGCATCATATGTTTAATTGCGCACGCCAACAGTTACGAGACCAGAAGCTTGCAATTAGGACCGAATACTTTGTATGTAAAAGAAATCTTGCAATGGGAACAGCATTCTCAGCGAAATTCAAATAAATAATCGCAACTACAGTTACAAATCAAAAGCGGTCTTCAATACTTAGTACTGACTTGGTCGCAATGCGCATGATTTACACTTTCGATTCTCCCTGTATAAAACAAAAATGGAGAACAAATGTACCTTTATGTGTTTAGAAAAGAACAGTTATAAATATAACCAAATAGCTTTAAATGACGAGGTTGTTGCAATAACTTCAATTACAATTTGCACAGTTATTTACATGCACAATATTGTAGTAATCACAGGTTCTAAAATATTGTTCGAATACTGTACGCAATACATTAAAGGAGCAATTTATCGGATTGCATATTACGTGATTGCTCAATTTAGCTCAACTGCAATTAGGTAATTGAACACAGGTCGCTTACAAACACCTTACGAGCCGGAAATTGGTGAACATTTAGTTGATGGATTATCTAATGTCGAACTGCGGAGAAATTCTACACACGAATAAGCAGGGTAACTTTGTTTGCACCAGGATGTACCCAGAAGTCGGGTTTAATGGGTCTAAACCAGTTGGTTCGTTCAGTTGGGAGCGAGAACAACTTACTTCCAAGTTTGCGGTAGACGTGGAGATTGGAAAAAGATAAACACTACAGATTTTATATACTCGCTCCACTATCACGCGTAATGATATAGTTCACAGCACCAGTGGCTTACTGTAAACACTGTTATGACTCGTTAAAGCAAGCTAAAATATTCTCAAAGCTCTAGCCTGCATAGGGTGTATAAAAACATCGAACATCGTCCGATCAGTATGCCGGATACGCACCGACTTTTTACTATTCGAAATATTGCCTAAGATGGCGCTATATTTTACCGAAATTACGCCATAAAGAAACGATCTAGAAGAAATTGTTGTAACGTAGGAATTTACAAATGCATGTCAATTGCTGCGATTTTATTTAAGTGCATACGTACCTGAAAGGAATGGTCTATCTAAAAATAGATTCAGTTAAACAACGCGTGTTTAAGGCTCCTCTACACTAGATTAGGCAACAAAAAATTCAATAATCAAATATTATTAGTTTTCAATAGTTGGAATTAAGATTTTTAGAAAATAACTCTGATGTGACCTGTAGAATAGTATGAATTTATGAACAATAATTTTATCCAAATGCGTTAATTAATTGCGCAAGCGTAATATTTAAAAAACTGTATTTAGCATTTTTTCAATATTACGCTTCCGTAATTTGTCAGCTCTTTCTGTGTTTTGTAAACCTTTAAATAATAATAATGTATTAATAATGCACAATTCTATACATTACGTATTTAATAAATTTAATTAGAGTAGGATTCCTTTTAAATTTAGTAAGAAATCATTTTCCTGAGAAATAAATAGGTTCAAATAGAAAACTATTTAGATCCACCTCGTATTATATATAAAATTGTTCATTGTAAAAATACATTGTAAAAATTTCGTTATATCAAAAAGAAGTCAATTATTTTGTATTCCCACATACGGTGATATCAGCATTTAGACCTGAAAAAACAACATAGTACCACTGAAGTAGGCGTCAAGGTAACCCGTGTAGTCACATATCCATGCAGAAACTATACAAGCAAAATCTTAAATAAGTAATGTATATGAAAATGCGATAACCTTGTTTATAAATTATTTGTGCATCAAGATAATTACAAAACGTTCCAAGATATCGAACGCCAACGCGAAGGTTGAAGAATACGTAGTGTTAAGATTCTCAAAGGGGAAAATAAAAAGTTAGTTAGATTTTTAATCAGCAGCAAAGAGGTAAAGAAGTGTTATTTCGGAAATGCTGTGTGTTTATTTAATTTTTAGATATTGTAATCTGCCCTTGCTCAGGCTTTGAAGCGATTCATCCACCGTATTTGCTGAATTAAAATTGCCACATATTTGGGATATTTTCATCAACAAGAAAAAGGCTGTAAAATCTATCTTTGGTATCCACCCGGTGGGTCTTTAAATTTATCAAATGACCAGGGACGCTCCCGCTTGTACCAACTACATGCAAACCATCACACCTGTAAGTGAAAATTCAATTGATTCACCTTTAAAACCTGGGTGCTAGGCGATATTACCGTATGCATACTTCATTGCTGCAAACATTTAATTTTGGGTAACAGCGAATAATAAAAAGGGACGTTGGTTCCCGGTTTGCTTTAATAGAATGTCAAAAGAGTCTTATAGCAGTACTATACTTCTTTGAAACCGAAATAGATGAGTTCTCTTTCACACTAACTATCGAACGTTTTAATGGACCTTTTTGTTGTAAATTATAAAATTTAGTCTAGTAATTTTTAATCGTTTCTTAATTAACAGTTTGTAACAAATAATTCGATTTTATAAAAATTAGCATACGGGATACCCTTCTACGCTTGATTCCTTTTGTCTCTCTATATATATATTTATACACTGTAATTGTTGTCGAGGCAATTAAGGTTGTACTGTAAAGGAATTTGAATCCCGTTTTCGATTTAGTTTTTTTATAGATAAACGCAAACCTCAATTGCATTGGCTAATGCAAAAATTATTTTTCCATATCTTTAGAGAATAGTTATTTATCTCTGAATTTTGATTCCATTGCTGTACTAGTGAAAATAGTGAATTTTAACAATAAAATGTGTTTTGTGCTCAGTTAGCTCTTTTATTTATTTCAAGCATCATTATTGCCTAATATTATCTACTAGTTAGTGTGCGTCTGACGAATTTAATTTTGATTCGGAATTAGTTATTCTGAAAATGAAATAAGAAAGTATTTCTTTCACGTAAAATTTAAAACCTTACGTACAGTTTAAATTGCCTTCAGAATTTTTAAAAAAAATTATGTCAAATGCAGCATGTTTTGAACCTTGTGCCGCGTTAATTTAACATGAAATTATCATAGATAACTTACTTCACTTTTGATATACAGGGTGTATCAATAGCATTGTTTCATCTTTTCTTCAATTATCAGTAGATAAAGAACTAAGTCAGTTATTCACAAGAAAGTGGGCTGTACTCCTGATTTTATAATTAAGGTTAGCACTTCGCAATATACAGAATGATCATAAATAAGTGAGCACTTTTAGCATTAGTAAATTTCTTTTCAGTCTTAATCCTGTGTCTTCAATACCATTAGAGTGTCCGTCTCGTCTTTTAAGGTAAGTCACTAACATCGTGATATTACAGGGTGTTTCATAAACATCACCTGATTGCAGTTTCGACTTGAGAACAGTGGCGCCCACCTTTTACCAATTTTGTCTTGATTCTACAGTATCGACGCAAGTATCGACGAACCACACCCCGCTCCACTGTAACTTTGCCGGCTATGGTTAAACACTTGTGATTTCTGCCACATGCCTTATTGTCAGTTTAGCTTGTGACAAATTAATTAAAAAACGTGGATAAAACTATTGTTCATAAATTCATACTATTCTATAGGTCACCTCAGAGCTATTTTTTAATATTTTAGTAGCAACTATTAAAAATTAATAATATTTGATTATTGCACTTTGGGTTGCCTAATCTAGTGTAGAGGAGCCTTAACAAATAAAGCTGAGATAATTTGTATTTTAATATATTTTCGAACCCTTAGGGTTTTATATAAATGAATTAGCAACAGCTGGATGGTTATGTTAAACGATTACTGCAAACTAGCCAGGGGCGACTCGAAAACAACTTAAGACTAATTAAAAATTTATATTTAATAGTTAAAATGAAGGAGGTCGCACACACTATGTTCAGTTGGCGCAAACATTTAAATTCGGTTAATATCTTGATAGCACCTCGTAGTACATTCATTTATATTATACATTAAACTACTAAGAAACGACAACGGGTGTATTTATATTGTATTTTATTGTTCACTGATATGAGTAGATTAAATTTCTTTTAAATTCAATAACACTTCTTTAAAGCAATGTGGTATAATACGGCAAGCTCACTTTCCAGTAGTTCAGTATCTTATTTAAATAAATGATGCACTGCTGTATTCCTAAGTTACACCCCATCCACAAGCACTAATAAAATCCGAGGTTGCAATTAAGAAAAATAATGTTAGGGTGAGTTCTAAGGAAGATTTGTGCAGAACTTGTTTTAATGACTAACTTTTATAGAAAATGATAATCCATTTATGTTCCATTTTATAGAAATAAATGTACGGGAAGAGTCGTGTTAATATGGCTTTGAGACACCCTATATATACTACAATGTTTTTAAAAATGATAGTTGACTAATATAAAGTAACAGTTATTACGGATCTAAGAAACATTTACTTTAGATAATTTCAAAGGTAAAAAATACTTCCAATGAATGTACTCGTGATCTATTATAAAGAAACGATTACATTAGAGGAGTCCTAAAAATAATTATCTATGTTTACTTCGTTTGTAAGTAGCATTAGTTAATATGATTTACTACGCTGAAACCGAAATATACAATTACTATTCTGGCGTCAACAAGCATCCACAGTCTATTAAGATTCCAACATGCCACGGTAGAGATTTATATTTTAGTTTTGACATTTCTAGATTAGGTAAGTCTATAGTAAGCTTAAGGACGACATTTCAATATATTTACATATTCGAAATAATTTATGATAATAAATTATAGATTACATTCAGAAATTTATCTTGAACATTTTGACTAATTATGTATCTAATTCTAATAAGCGGCGTAATAAAGTGATTTAGTTAAGTTTAAGTGCAAAATTAAGAAGAATTACGCTTATCTGTGACAGTCTTATTATACAGGGTGTACTTAAGTTGTCTGACGTCATTTCTCTTAGTAATTAAGCGTTTTGTGTATGGTGAATTTGTTGAAATAAGTCTTTTATCTCGACTAATAAATTTTAACCCTTTTTGTTGTTAAATTTTAGCTTATTTTGGGTCGATCTTGCTCAGTGTGAAAATTTTTTATATATTCAAGAATTTTATTATTACTCAGTTTGCTTATAAAGGAGAATGTAAATAGGTACCTGCTATAATAGTTACATACCTATCGAATATGTCAATAGGTGTTATGTGTGAACAGCATTAAGGATAATAATGTTTAAATGTATAAAAAAAATTAACAGTTAAATATTTATGTATCTATTAACCTCTACGAATGCTAAAAATTTCATAGAAATCTTGCTATACTCACTCTTCTTAAGTTTACCAATATTATGAGTAGAATTATTTTAAGGAAACACTGAATATTTTTTACAAATATAAATAAATAGAGGGATAATGCTCATAAATTATTAATTAATCCCGAGAATATTGCTTAAATCGCCTTTGTAGACGGCTGCGTTTTAAAACGTAATTGTCAATGTTTCAAAAAATATACATTTTAGAAAAAATAATATCAAAGTTTGTTCTGCATGTTATGGTGATCCATTTTAAATATATTCTATGTATAGAAAATAACAACAATGAAAATAGTAATACTTACAAAGACTTTGGAGGTGCTTGTAGCGCCTAGGTACTAACAGAACCTCCTTTGCAAGTTCTTTTGAAAATGACTGTGAGTTCCTGAAAAAGAAAGCGTATTGTAAACAGAAATTAACCACTCCAATATATTGTTAATGCCATCAATAAACAAAAATTATTAATTCACATCAACATGCCTAAGAATTAAATAAAAATTTATATAAAATTCTTAGACATGAATAATGCGCTTTAACCATACGTAAATTAGTTATTCGTAACAATTTAGAATAGGTTATAAAAATGTTATTGACCG
>JAHWXV010070086.1:0-15200 GCA_024586415.1 Phrixothrix hirtus | reverse complement strand
CCCCCCCCCCCCCCCTTTCCCGACAATTTCAAGGCAAAGGAATATAGCATTAATTGGAATTGAGACCAGAGCTCTCGTGTACGCACGTATTAGGGCGGTGTAGCATCGTTAGGCATTGCCCTTTCCGAATTCAAGAATAGAAATTAGTTACCCGTATAAACTACTGAGTGACTGTCTGAATCGTGCAGAATCAGGATAATTGGCACTTCTTGCGAATGAAATAGGATTTGGGTCAAGTTTTCGTAATCCTCGTCTAAATAGGTCAAAGGGGTTATCGGACGTTTGGAAAGTAGTCCAGGTGCATTATAATGGGAAACTACGGCAGTCATCGAGTCCCGCTATTAGAGTCACGAATCTCAAGTGGCCATTTTTCTGTTATTAAGGCCTTTTCCACTTGACAAACCAACAAGTTCACTCAGACGAATCCAACCCTCAACCCTCAATATTTATTTGATAACGTAATAACTATTCGCTGGGGAAGTTACTATCATCAAGTCTCAGTCAGACCTTTTGTTATTTAAGTATGTGGACTTTTTTAAATTTAAAGTAAAGGCAAATAGTTAGTATAGTTAATTATTGCTATTTTATGCCACATTTAATTCATTAATGGCTAAGTAGATTTCAAATAAGCAATTTTGGGGATCCCTCCTTTTTCTCTTTTGTCTATAATCAATTTGTTAGTTAGTAATTAATTGTTTACCTAAATGTGTTCTAATTGTTTTATTATAATCATTTAGTTAAAGCCTAATGCTTTTATTATTTCCGAATTTTTCATAATTTTAGTAATGCGTTATAATAATAACTTTCTTACAGGAAAATAATAGATTTAAGTATTTAAGGAACACTCTTACGTTATAAATCTAACGATATGATTTTAGAAGGGCTTCTCCAGTAGCGTACGAGAAATCAAGTACCTTGTAAGTATTCCGAATTGAAACATCGCATCTACGGTCGCAGTTAAAAGCCCTTGTCCTTCAGTCTCCAGTAATATAAAACCTCCTTTTTGACAAACAGATAAGGTGGCATCCAAAATCATGATCTTTACCCAATTTTGATTCTTTGAAAGCGGTCCTGAATTTCTAGTCCAATTCTTACGATCAACTACTGTAAAACTCCGCCGCTTCGCTATCGCTGCCGTAGCAACGAGCTGATTCAGTACGAAAACGACATTATCCTCTATCATAGAAGGCCTAAGATACTTTTCGTCACGTTATAAGTTGCCGTATATGTGCCTTCGCAGGTCGTTGTTAATAGTCGAAACTTCACCAGTAATGGCTTCTTTGAGTTCTTCAATATTCATAGTGCACATTAGGAACACCTAGTCTTTCAAAAATCGCCACAGGAAAAACATTGGGGTAGTAAGGTTGGGAGACCTAGCAGGCCGAGCCATATCTCTAAAACGGCCACATTATTTTGCGCAGTTGCACCATCCTGCATAGAAACCCTCCGGGTCAGCACCAAGCCGTCATAATAAACGTTGAACAAGGTCTTCTAACATGGTGACAACGTTCTGAATTAATTCATTGTTTCTCCATCGTCGTTGTCAAAGTGCTACAAACCTACAATCCCAAAATCACCGATTTCTCGCCAAACGGTCACTTTTGGAGAGTGCATTGGCTTTTAACACAGCTCTTTAGGATTTACTGGGGATCAGTATCATACGTTCTGTTTGTTGACCAAGCTCGAAAGATGAAAATCGGCTTCGTCAAACAAATTATTCAAGATGTTGGTTTTTTCTCCCAGCAAACCAATCATGACAATTCAGAAAGTAAGTCGTGCTTCTTGTCTCTAAAGTTAAGTTTCTGAACAATTCGCAATTAGTAAGGATGAAATTTTATCTCCACATTGTACGTGATTGGTTCACTAAGCAAAAATACCTTACTCCCATGACCTGCGCATTCACTTGATTTAACGCTGATCGAAAATGTATTGGGATTGATCAAGTCACGACTACGACGTTAAACGCTTACGACACTATTGGAGGATGATCTTTGAAAAAGTATAGAAGCCGAGTGAGCTGATATCCGCAGGAAATCAACCAAAAACTTCTAGCGGTCAATTTTATCCTGCACAGATGCTGTAATTAGGATACGCGGAGGATGTGCACATTAATTCGTTTACTTTTAAGGTGGTCCAAAAAGGCTTAATTTGTAATTACTTATGTATTAGGTATACAAGGTGTCTGGGAAACACGAACCATTTCGTTAACGTTAGATATATTTTGGTATGCTTGACGAAACCTCTAGTACTTCCTTTCTAATTTTTTGTGTCTGATATTTTATTATGTAACTATAATTATCTCTTAACGTATTTATCAGATAAAAAGTTTCATACTTTCCTAATGCTGTTTTTTTTATCTAGTGCTATTTCAAGAATGCGTTTTGTGCGACTAGTCATTGTACACGGATCAACATTATCTTTCTTATGCGTTATCTCAATACTGTCACACACCACAATACTGTACAACACATCAAACTTGTACAGAAGCGCACTAGCAGAGGTTGTCTCTGATTAAGTTAATAACTATTTAATTTTAATACTTTTAATATAGCGTAGAATGGGTATAGCATTGCAAAAATAACAAAATTTGACAAACACTTCTTTGTCCGTGATAAACATACGTCTAAAATGCGAGACTACTGGCACGCCGAATATGGAGGACTGCGGTCAATGACTTCTCTCACTCCCTGTGTGTTTACGGGCTTGCGGACTATTCTTTGAGCACCATGCTACATATCGAATACATTACCGCTATATTCAAACTTCTTCGCCCAATGCAATAACGACGAACTTAGATAACACGTTATTGTAGGTTTCAACGCTTCATGGCGACTGCTGACCAATACAATCTATTTTGCCTGCGCATTAGTCAAGTTTGAAATGCGTCAGTCGGCTTGGCGCCACCCGGTATAAACAACTTTCATATAGCACGGTATAATCGTATTCGAAAAATTCAATGTCGGGAATTTAAGTTGAGACCTTTTGGGCAAAATCCAAGAAAGCAAAAACGTTAAGAGAAAAGTAGATTTACTAACACAACGTAATCAAAAGGAAGAGCAGGAAAGGCACGCGGCTAATTCAGCTATAGTGGAGATTATCGACAGATAATGACGTATATAAAGCAAAAGAAAGAAAGTCTAGTATTACAATTAGGTAAGCTAACTTGAGCGCCAGTTGTTTGTAATAGAAGTCGAGCGCCACAACCAACGACGTCATATCACCCCTCATCCAACAGCAAAGAAGTAGTAAATTGAAACTTGCAGCACGGTTTCAAAATACATTCAACTCAAGCAGAAAAGGGCAAATTTCTAATTAATTTGAAATAAGTGCCGTGATTTAACGATTAAAACCATTCATAAGCTAAATAATCACTATTTGTGGAAATTCTTAAATACTTAAATTAAACTATCGAATTCCATTAAACTAATTTTAAGAATGTGAATATCTCTGTTCAAACCGATTACGAATAGTTTATTTATCAAACATGTGGATCACGTTTAAGCCGAGGTCACTATAAATGAGGCATTTATTTATTTATTTAACTGTGGTCATGTGTTTTTAGTTTCTAGAGAGGAATTGAATTTATTTGTATTATTAATTTTATCGATTTTCATGTATGCATATGACTATGTTTATGTTTTGGATATAATTTGTTACTCGTATCGTGTATCAATATTACCTATAAATATACCTTAAAATTAATAGGTAATTAATTATATTTAAAGAAATAATGACTCTAAGAATAATGAACGTTGATAAACAAATTTTATTTAGTTAACATCCAATTGTTTTTCTCACCCAGATTATCATTGGTCAGAGTTACCCTAGCAAATCTCTAATCAGCGCCCTGATAACAAGCAAGAAACAGAACACTTCTCAATGCATCGTACTATCCATTCCAAAAAATGCAGTTATCCTAGAACACCCTGTATGAAATGAGAACTTAAATTCAACAAAAATCATAATTTTATTAAAACAATGGTATCTTAGTTCAGCTTTATTAAATATTATTTGTGATTATTTCAGACATTTTTACGATTTATATTAAAATTCGACTGACTTTTTCAAATTACGACAGTTTGCAAACGTTTTTAAGTTAAATAGGGGTATCTATGCTTTTATTTTCTAAATTTAATAGTGTATAAAAGAATTAAAATTAATTCACGTCTATATTATTTATGTTGTTTTGTACAACATTTTATTACTTGGGTTGTATTGAAATATAATTTAATTGAAAGTGAAAATGAAAACGATTGCGTCCTTAGTGGTTGTCATGCCATTATTAATCAGATAACTTAATTAATTCTTAGCCGCGTTTCTAACTTGTATAAATGTTAAAACGTTTAGCACTTGCTAGAGTAACTACTCTATCAATCATTTTACACATCATTATTAGATAATAGAAACTTAAGCATCTTAAAAGCTGATTCATGTAAAATGTTAAAGAACTGTAAGTGCTGTCAGCAGTTTCTTATTGTTTCAGTGACAGAATATAACCTCGGTTTAGGGAAACGTATGCTATTGCGAAAAACAATGGAACATAAATATGAGTTTCTTGCTTATTCTATTTCCTTTTGCATTTTAAAGCACTATACTATAAGATTAAAATACACTTTTTGGATGTCCTCTTATGTGTAGGCTTTCATTATTGCATTCCTTATGTTTTCGCCTTTTTCTGATGTTATGCAATGACTTCTTTATTTCTAGGAAAAGGACTATAGATCGTGAAATTTAACAAAATAAGACAGTTTTATGTTTCCGAAACCATGACTATAAACTTAAACGTAAATAAAGTTTTAGACCTCATTTTCTTGTTTAAGTAGAGTAATTTTTATGACTGTAATATTTTGACCTGAATTAAGAAAAGCGTTGGTAATTTGTGTCTAAAACTCGACTAGGCATGCAATTAATTCGCTATTAAAGAAAATATTTCATAGTTTATTCGTGATTGATGGCTAACTTGCAAGTTCTCAAATGTATCAAATGTTTTTTAGTATAAATCCTTGTCGAATATGTACTTACTTATTTCACAAAAAAGAACCTTAAAAATACTTTAATCATATTTTATAACTAATGCGAGCAATAAAATTTTTAGAATGATCATGTTTGTTTACTTCACAATAAAATGGTTAACGATAATAAAAATAAAATGTATGCTAAATAGGAATTTTATACTAGAATAAACTACGTGCGAAAATTTGAAAACATTTTAAGGCTCACTAGGCACATATTCCACAATTAAAGTGAGAATGATGTTTATAAAATATCAACGTTTCATCACCTTCGAAGCTTCATTGGAATAAATCAAAATTAGTGGTAGTACATTAACCTAATCTACCAACTAGCATACTCAAAAAAAGAACTTCTAACAATACTATACCGTGTGGTCGCGATAAACTGGATAAATTCGCTAAAATTTAAATTCAATTCAAATAAATGCCCGAGTACGTTGCTTTTGTTTTAAAAAGAGCCATTTATAAGTATGGAATATTTAACTTATACCTAATTGGTGGCAAAATTGTTATTTAATTAAACATTTTTTTAAATAATAGTATACAGTGTGTCTGTGTAAGTTGGAATCATATGGCAAACTTTTTTATTATTAGTTTTATGACGAAAAGTTATTCTTCATAAAAAGTCCTGCATGGTCTAAAACCTAAAATGCCACCATCAGATATTAAAATATTTCAGTCGTATACGAGGTGTGTACGAAAATACGAATTTTTCCCAACAGTCAAGTACCTTTATTTTTGACAGTATCGAAAAATGTTACAAAAATTATATTCTAGTATGCAATTACATCCATCTACATCGAAATAATTGCGTCTCGTAACATGGTTTGCAAAAATTAAGCATTGCATAACATAAAATAGTCATTTATTATCTATTATGGTAATAGTAGACAAAATTGCCAAGATTTCCGTTGTTTGCGACAGCGTATTTCGTTTGTTTATGAAAACATTGACATTGACAGTAAAATTTCTGACAGTAAACGTGAAAATGCTATTCTAAGAACAATATACATGAAGTGGCAGCGTTATTAAGTGTGGAAAAAAATTGAAATTGTTTTGATTGTTGGAGAAAACTACAAAACTTCTCGAGAAGCTGCACCTATTTTTAACAATAGACATCCGAACAGAAATATTCATCAATCAACAGTTACGAAAATAATGAATACATTCAACACGCATGGAAGTGTTCATAATAATTTTAATAAAAAACGTCGAAATCGAATTGCGAATGAAGACACAGAACTTCAAGTAATACTGTCTCTCATAGAAAATCCTAAATTTTCATTGCGCAAAAGAGCATCTTTGATACCAAACAATGCAGGTAAAAATACAGTGGCAGAAATTTTAAAAGTAATAAATATCATCCATACAAATCACAGTCCGTCCATGCATTGAAAAAAAGAGATTATAATAGACGGTTTGATTTTTGTTCTTTCGTCCAAGCAGTGCTAGAAGGTGATCCTTTTTTTACCAGACGTATAATTTTTTCCGATGGGGCAACATTATCTTCCAATGGAACTGTTGTCACAAGCTCGACTGGCGTTACTCCCGACGAAGATGCTGGTGTCCCGCTAGCTTTTCGGAGGAAGGGGGTCCGTGACAGATTTCACCAGCACGTTCACGCTCTAAACATCTGAAATTACGTACAAAAAAAAGGTTTAAAGTTTGGGGAGGGCACCACCATTGGCCGTATGATGAATCGAACTGTCTTTCGGAACAGGAAAAAACGGTTCCGCGGCCTATCAATTCGCTGTCCCTGACTTGTCTCTTACCTAGGTCCCAAATATCAGTATAAATTAAGACCGTGGCTAGAGTAGGGGGCACCTTGACAAACACATATGCCCTGAAATACAAAATAATCACATTTAACATATTTTAAATTTAAAATGAAAGTCCAATCAGGGATTAGCTATTTACCTATACCTAAAGAAATGGCTTATTCAGCATACACATATACAAAAAGAGGACACACAATATTACAAGCAAACTTCTTCACCTCTTGAATGCGGCCTAATTCAAGAGTCACGGGTAAGACTAACCAATCTACTATAAAATGAACTTATCTAAATATTATATACACAGCAAATCAAGGTATGCATCTACAGTTCGGACAGGAATTATGTTCTGATAAGCTCTCCCCTCAAAACGGAAATGGTTTAATCTGGGCTGTACAATATTCGGCAGCCGGGACTGTGAATTACACCGGATTCCTGCAAATACACGTTAACATACCCAATACGCCCTTATAGGCAACCAATATTGAAGCAAAGAATGTAATAATAAGTACCTTTGCTTTGGTCAACGCGTCACAGGACTAATCGTTTGCCCAAACGCACCATAATCGTCGGCCGGGAATCTTATACGTTTCTGCATTCGCAAGTGGACTCACACGTCCTATGAAGCGGAAAACGGGGTGGAAAGGGTAGGTAGTTCCCCCAAAATCCACTACTTGGCTTCTCATGGACCGTGGATTCCGCCACACTTACTCATGCGGAATTGTCACACTCACCCCAGAAACTTCAAGAGTCACTAATACACGACCGATTTCTATAACGTACGATCTACGCGTGTTTTAATTCCACATCCACAATTATTCACTTTCGTAATCTACAAGAGTGAAATCGCTTACCACTGTCACTTTATTTTCTTAATTTATTCGCCACCGAAAAAAAACGTCTCTCGTTTTTTGTTCCGACAAAGTCTATCTGTTTTCGTAGTCCTAACAACCATGCATTTACCGTAAACGTGCGGCGGTAAATTTAAATATTGGCGCGCCAACAAAGCCTAACACTGTTTGTTCACAAAACTGTCCCTGGTGGAATAACATTAATCCCAACTTTTCAAACAAGACTCGTGATCAATATTCACTTAAAATGAATGTATGGTGTGGTTTTACAAGAACAAAATAGTTGGATCTTATTTTTTCGACAGTCTATGAATTCCGAACGTTATTTACATTTTTTACAAAATGAATTAGGTGATTTTCTGGACAAACTACCCTTACAAGAACGCCGAGGTACATAGTTCCAACAAGACGGTACAACATGTCACAGTACCTTAGCTGTTAGAGAATATCTTGCACATATTTTCAATGAAAAATTAATACATAGATATTACAATATTTTTTGGCTGGCTAGATCTGCAGATCTAACCGCTCTGGAAGATATATCAAAAAGGACCGTTTCAAGATGTAGATCATTTGAAGAGGATTATTTTAGAAGTAACTGAAGAAATAACTCCAGATACGATAAGGAATATATTACGGGAAGTTAGTAACAGAACGATTGCATGTTTAGCAAGAGAGAATGGATACACCGAGGTATTAGCGGAGTGAGGCAAAATTTAAGAAATTTTATTTTCAGTGTTATCTTAGTTACACAACCTTTTATTTGTATGTATTTACTATCATTATGTATTTGCACAATAAATGACTCTCTTATGTTATGCAATGCTTAATTTTTGCAAACCATGTTACGATACGGAAATATTTCAGAGTGATGAATGTAATTGCGTATTAGAATATAATTTCTAAGTTTGATAAACTTTCATTTCTAACATTTTTCGATACTGCCAAAAATAAAGGTACTTTACTGTTGGGTGAAATTCATATTTTCGTATACATCTCGTATACGATTGAATTATTTTAACATATGATGGTGGAATTTTAGGTTTTAGACCATGCAGAATTTTTTATAAAGAATAACTTTTCGACATAAAATTAATAATAAAAAAGTTTGCCATATGGTTCCAACCTAAATAGACACACTGTATATTTGTGTTGTAATTGGTTAGATAAGATTACTTTTTGTTTTATTATGTTAGAAAATTAGTTTATTGTAAATTAAGGTTTAAAACAAAATTAGATTGAATTAAGTTATTTTCAGCAAGATAATGTCATATGCACTGTAACGTTTTTATTTCTTATAAATAACTTATTCGAGTCAACTCACCAGCTCAGTATAACGTCAAGTACCTTTACCAACTCTTCTTTATTTGGACTAACAGCGTAAACATTTACATGTACAAAAATCAAATTATTGGACGCCACTGCCTTTTCAAAGAAGGTAGAAACCTGATACGTAAGAAAGGCAAAAGCTAATATAACAACGAATTAAAAAGAATGCAGTATATGTAATCATAAAAGATAATAGTGTGAAATTTAATAAAAATAAAAATATGGAAATAGGTGTTTAATTTGTTAAAACTTTAACTTTCAAATATCCAAAGCCGTAAAGCAATATATTTCCTGCAATCTTTACAGAACAAAATTTGGAAATTTAAAATGAATGACAAATCAAAATAAAATTTTAAGTCGTTTAAATGTATATAATTTAGCAGAACTGTTACAACAGATACATAAGTTTACACTTTGCCGATATCAAGCAGGTTTCAAATTAAATGTAGGATGGACAATGCAATCGCTAGCGGATGCCTACTGGGCGTTCCCTACTGGCTTCCAGTAGTCGGAAGTGAAACTGAAGCGCTCAACGCGACATCTGATCAGGACCAGTCTAGGAACTTTCAGAGTTTCGCGTAGCTCACACCAAATACAATTTGTGTGTTTCCTAAAATAAATTGCACAAAAACTATAACGGGTGTATCCTGGGAAGTTCAATACATACTTTTGAAAATTTCAAAAGGACACAACTAGAATACAGAACTGAGTACCACTAAAAATTTTATAGAAACGGGTATTTAGTTATTTTCTAACAATAATTATTGAACTTTCTAACGCCGCCAAAGCTTCCAAAACGCTTTAAAAATAAAAGCTCTTCGCAGTAAACTTTCCCTTTTAATCACATTTTAAAAATTCTGTACCAAAATTCAATTTGAACACATACATTGAAGAAAAAAATTATAAAATCCAAGTGGCCACGCCATCTCCGGGATTAAATTTAAATAATGAATGAAATGTAGGGATAGGTATAAATTAATTGATTTAAAGAAAACTTGTAATGTATCTATGCCGCTGCATCGAATTTGCCTTTTTGTAAATAATTAATTTAGTCAATTTTTAAAGGTATAAACTCCATGCTAAAATAGAACATAGCTACATTAATTGTATATATTTAAATTACTTAAAACCATCTGTTTAATTAAATACTAACACAACATCCTGTATATATTTCATTTAATTATTACTGATATAATTACCTAGATTTTAACCAATTATCATGTTTATTTACTTTTAATTATCGTTACATTTATTAATATTAAGATTAAGAATATTTTAAAGTTTCTTGTATGAACTATTAATCTAACAGTTCAAGATACTTGACCTCAGTAAACAAAACATTACCTTTGTAGATCAAGGGGTTTCAACCTTGTGCATAAATAACACGACTGGCCCGGACGGATTAGATAAATATACGTTAGTTTTAGTTATTAATTGAAATTTCTACATTATATAAATCAATTTAATTACCTTATTTTATTTAAAATGTAACTTACTTAGCTAAGGATTAATTGGTATTAATAACCGGTATATTATGAATAACTTTCATTTAGTTAATTCATGTAATTAAGCCTGTACAACTGTTTTTGTTAATTACTCTTAATTCAAAGCAGTCCCATAAGTGCTTGCTACTACTGCTTTGAGCGCATGAAATCGCGCAGAAAGATTCTATTCCGTTTAACTAAAGATTATTTCTTCAGACACTCACCGAGGTGTTGGAAAGCATCCCGGATCTCGCCCGCAAAGATGTTTGGAGACCACCCATTTCGTACACTATTTCGCGCCATGCAGTGATACCATTCTAACGGTCCGTGTCTCTCCCTTCCTCTAAATAAAACCTAGGTTTTATGCTTAATTCAAGTCAAAATAACGACTTAATTTCTTTCTTGCTTAAAATCAAAATTAATTAAAACTTCCATAGCATACTATGTAACTAGGCTACGATAACAGTTTTTCATCAGCGAGTTTATAAACAAGCACGATCTTCTAAAAATAACTAGGATCAATCCCCGCTTTACCTTTGCCTTCCTAAGAAAAATTTTTCTGAAGTCAGTGTGAAGCTAGGCACTATAAGAGTTATCAGCGGTTCCGTTTTCTCGAGCAAGTAAGTGCACGCGTACCTAAAAGGGGCTGCGTTCCACTTCAAAGTAAAAGCAATATGAGAGAAAAGTTGCCCAACTTTAAGTTTCCTTAAAGGAACAGATTTGTGTAAATTCGTCATTTAACGCCTTCCGGCGGATCGTATTTGTGGTCAATCCTCTTCTTATCACATTGTTGACCTATAAAATGGTTATACGAATAAGGTAACCAAATCATTTGGAACCAGAAGCGATGGCACCGTTCTCTCCTTTTTCATTTGGAAACTTCCGTCTTCGGACTACAAGTAAGTGACGTTCTCGTGGTATATAATTTCGTTGTCACCCAGTGATTCTGCAACAGACCTCTTTTTGTAAAAATTCTGCTGGAGTGGCATATCGATCAAGTTAAGAATAGACTTTGAAATATTTATATACATATCGTCCCGAAACTTTAATCATTTTAGCTTTTAGTAAGTTACAGTCACAGTTTTTAGACTTAGTTTAAATGTTCAGTTTAGATTAAGTATAAAATATAGTAAACCAGGGGTCCCTGAACTTTGTAATGAAAGAATGTTTGAATTATCGGTATATTTATGTTCCTTTTAACTAAATTAATTTCTTTGTAGTGAATTGTATTTTTATGCTATCAATTATTTATTATAGCGAGTTATTGTTATTTTTTAATTATAAATAATCATTCTTTTCTTCCAGCAAACTATTAGAAATAATTTAAAGTAAGTATCAAATAAGTATGAGTCTAAGATTGACCTGATCAAAAGATATATCCAGTTGCGTATGAGTCGCTATCCATCTAGTAAGTACAGCCCGGTTTTCACTCAATATGGCTTAAAGAAATCGGAATCTTCGTTCTCTTTCTTTCCCCCTTGTAAGTCTAACTTCTATAACGAAGTGGCGCCCTCTAATTACGACTTTGCCTTCTATTACTGCAACAACGTTCTTGAACTTAGTTAATAGCCAATATTGAACCCCCCCATTCTCCACTGTGTGCTTGCCGGCACAACATCACAAGTTCAAGAAATACCACCATCTGCACCCTTAGAGTCGCAAAACGTCTTTCTCCCGTCATAGACTCTTATTGCATTTGAAACTCTAAGACAATTTTATTCTAAATCCTTATTTTCTATAAATTAGCTTTATAACGTAATTAATCCCTTTTTCGGCATTTTTCTTATTAATTCTATGAAAATTTTTACAGCTCATATAGACAAGAAGGGGAATTATCTAACAATTACGAAAAATGCATGTTGATATTTATAACATATTTGATAATCCCATAGTTCTTTCTCCAATCACATAAAGGGTAATTATTCCACATTAATAAATGCATCGTGTTAAAACAAGTTGACATGTTTGAATGTTTTTTGAAAGAAATATTAATGGTTTCGTTGATATTATCCCATCTATCGTGGACACACGGTATTTCAAATTAATTTATTAGCATACATCTTGTTTACAGTGAAATAAAATTCAATTAACACACTACGTAATGAAATTTTTCCTTTTAAAGCTATGACTGCTATTTGGAGTTACTTATGATGTAAATTGTAGCGTTTGGATATCATTGTCGCCTCTAACAATTTTAAAATAAGGACTTTTGTAGTAATGACTTTCAGGTGTGTTAATAAACTTAAATATTTTGAAAATTGAAAACTTCAGGACATAAATTGGGAGGCTATCTAAATATAAATTCGAACTACTTTTAGGTCCAGTATTTCAGTACTAGTTTAAGCTTTAGCTTACTTAAATCTTGCTCTGTGTCCACAGAAACCATTGTAGTAATCATTTCCACAGCAACAAAGTATCGCTTAAGTAATCTAAAGCTTAAGCTACAACTGAAATACCGGGACTTAGAGATATATATGTGATTTAGTGATAGCTAATTATTTGCAATCAGTGGCATAGTAATCATTGTAATGAAGCAGATTATATTTTCAAATACTAAGGGTATAACAATTACAGAGATAAAATCTTGAATAAACTTATAATACGAATATTAACACATGTGAAGTTATAGTTCAATCTGTCAATACATTTTTGTTTATAGCTCATTCAAGATAGACGTATAAATGTATTCTTTTATAATGGAAAATTTTAGACATCGTATTGTAATTACACTTTTTTGTGAAAGAAGATTGTAAGGGAGTCGATATTAATACCTAAATAGCAAATGTGTTCGAAAACAATGGTTTGTAAGTGAACCGGTGTGTTTTAGCGGAGTCACATTTAAGACAACCCTCGCAATGGACGCCTAAAAACTGCGACAACTGCGGAAATAATTCATAACATGCTTGAGGTGGTATTGAAACACCGGCCACTAAAAGTTCGTAAAATTTCTGACGTCATAGGTATCTCAACAGAACGCGTACGGCATATTTACATAAAGAGTTGCACATGAATAATTATTATCAATTGGTCGCAAACGTTTTCGATTATGAAATCCACAAGTGTTATAATCGTTTGAAAAAAAAATAAACTTGATTCTGCGTGTCGTTTTATAGGCGAAACATGGACGGACCCCACCAAGATGCCTAAAAATTAAAGACAATAAAAACATTATACATTAGCTGATTGTTTTGCAATTGCGAAGACAAATACGGTTCTATCTACAGTTATGGCGTCGGTTTCTTAAGATTCAAAAGGAATTTTAATTTAAAACAATAACCGGGAATATTATGCAAAAACTTTGAACCAATTAGATAAATCATTAGAACAGAACTGGTTTACAAAAGGAAAAAATCATTTTTTATCAATCGCGTTATATACAGGTGCACAATTTTAATTCAGTTAAAAAACTATTCAAATTTTTGACTTTAATGCGGTTCTAAACTTTTAGAATGGCTGTTTCATAATGTTCTATTTTGTCAATGTGCTATTAAAATTTACTGTTAAAGCTATTTTTATAAGTTATGGTGCATTCATTTTCTCCAGTTGCTTAATGGTATAAATTAAATATTAGTCATTCTTGACTACTCCTATTTTACAAATTTCATAAAAATTTCAAGTTACTTCAACTTTAAAGTTACTTTTACTGCTATGACTACGATTGTCTATACAATTGTAACTAGGGCAGCTAAATTTGACTGCAAAATAAAGTAGCTTTTAAGTTTATTATGAAACTGGATATAAATTGTTTAACATTTTAGGAAATCGTTGCGAAGTATTGATTTTCGGAATTCTAACTTTAATGTATAGTTGTTTCTATTTTTTATTACCAAGCTACGCAACCGAAGCTTCAAAATATTCCCCTTAAAATAAAAATGCATAGATGTCCTTGTTTTATGTGCTCGATGATAGATGTGTTCTAAAGTTTATCGATCTGCTTGTGTACAAAATTAATAGTTTTATGAGGTGAATGAGTGCGTGGTAGTCTGAAGTGAGGCCATATAGTGGGCGTCTTACTAAATGCACGATGTTTTTATGCAATTTTTAAAATATAGCTATCATTTAAAAAACCATACAGTGACTTTAATTGGCGATCATAAATTTTAATTTGAAAGCAAAACGATACTAAAACATCAATTTTAAATCACTCTAGCACTGTTTAATAAATTGTGACTTTTCAGTTTCGAAATTGTAACAGTGGAAAGATATTCTAACACAAATTTTAATTGTTGATGGGCTTTGATAGTGCAGACTCCAACTAATATTCCTATATCCCACCTTTGTGTCCATCTGTAATGTGGAATATAAAAGTTAAAACAGAAACCGTAACATTTAGCTTGTAGCAATAATTGAAAAACAGGTTCTTCGGCTCTAATATAGAAATTGCGGCTCACCAAAAAATCATAAGCTAAATCACTTTTTAACGTCAAATCACGTGCCTGATGTAAATAGAAAAATTCCTAATATTCTATTATAACACAAGCTTAATTTTTTAACCATACGATATTTTCAAATTTCTTGCGAATATATTTTCAAATCTAAACTTCTTGTTTTTAGTAACTTTTAATTATTATTAGTTTATAGCGTGTGTATAAAAAGTTTTGTAATTAAGAGACCTATGGAAACGAAATGATGTATCTTTGCTTAATTCATACAGACATTTCCATTTTCATATTTGTCATGAGAACTACTTTTGACATCTGCCAAACTAATTTATTGTTGAAGTGTTAAAGAAGTTTAATTTTAAAGTTT
>JAHWXV010070065.1:0-15979 GCA_024586415.1 Phrixothrix hirtus | reverse complement strand
TTTATTGTTTCTCACGGAAGAACTTGTTTACGTAAAACGTGTCGGTTTGTAGCTTTGTACTTTGTTAACACTAATATTTTTCTTAATGCGACAAGTCGGCCAACTTTTCAGATATTGCATACGTTTTGCTGGTTGTTCAAAGCGTTACGATTGTTACGAAGACTTGCCTGTTTAGCTTACTGCTTGTCGTATTAAATTTTTACTTATCCTAAATCTTAAATTATGTTTCTAACTATTTAAGTTTAAAACTACTTTATTTATATTTATGAATTTTTATATACATTTATTTTATTAAATTCGTAGATATGTTGCTGACAATTAATCGTATTTAATTAATGACATCAACAAGGAGCAGTTTTACTGGTTTGGCGTATATACAACACATGGCAGAGACTGAAATAAGTCTGACTCAAAATTTTTCCAATGGAATTCCGAAACGACTAGAACAGTTCTTTCACCAAAGTCTCAACTACTATTCTACCTCTTGATTCCGTATGCTTCATTTCATTTACTAGATTAGTCCATTGCAACTGAAATGTATCTATTTCTTGCTTCTGTTTCTAGAAATGGAGCAGCTATATCAATTGCTACTCTTTATAATGCACTAACCACATTATATTGCCTCATCGATGCTTTTCAGCTCCCCAATGAACCGTTCCCAGAGGCGCACGTTACACATTTTCTGCACAATTTCTTAACATTTTCTATGAATGCTTAAATTACTAAAATTGGCTAAATAGTCCGTTCTGACTCTTAGAGCTGCCAGCGTCCATGTATGCTTGAGAGTACGTTTTCGAACTGAACTTCGTATTGGTTGTTTTAGAATAAGCGATAGTTATTGTGTTTTCCGTCTTCATGCATTAGTTATAAGAATTTTAATCCACAATATATATAGATACATTGTAGATCGGAAGCCGCAGTAGTAGATTCCATCCAATGCGAATAGATGGCTAATCTTCGCTTATAAACACGAAACACAACTGTAATCAGTTTTGGACAGTACCAACAATTCGTGGATTCTTAGCAGAACACTTTTGTTAGTTCCCCAGAATATGATATGGGCTTTTAAGATATAAATTAATTTTGCATTTAAAAACCTATTCTACTATGTGATCTTTCCGCGAAAGCTATTTGGCAAGTATTATCCCGAGATATCTAAATAAAACTAAATCTACTTGGGGCCCTTTCTATTTGCAATTACGTCGGCTATAATCAAGTGCTGCGTTTCCAACAGAAATTAACCGATTTAGTATTTGTAGTAGATATGGTTAAATGTCATGTTTTCATCATAGAATTGACTTTGTTAAGGCATTCTTGCAATAACTCTTTTACTGCTTCCTTTGACTTATCTGATTAAAAGCCACGATGTCATCTGTGTAAGCATAATATTTTAAAAGGGCTGCGATTGATAGCAAACAACGTTTGTTTATTACAATGGCAAATCTGATGGTACTCAGGGGCGACCCTGACGATGTTCAACTCTACAGAGATAGCTTCATTTTACCTCAACTTAATAGTTCTATTTGTAATGAAATTGCAAACAGAAAATTCAAGATTTCTTTTAAAACCCCTGCGATATAATTTTAATAGAGTATTTTTATGGGAAACTCCATTAAAGGTCTTTCCAATGTCTTCAAATATCGTAACGTTTTCAGTTCAAAGTCAGTCATAAATAGCTATCTCTAAACAGACTAGGGCGCCAGTAGATGAACGATGTTTTCTAAAACCAAATTAGGATGGGAAAAGCAATTTCTTTGCTCTAAGGAAGGCTGCAATCTATTTTCAACCATTTTTTCCGTCAATTCCTACATCACCCCTAAGCGATATTGTTCTAGTACCTCATAACTGGGCATTAGCATTTTTTGGTAGCAGAACTACTATTGCTTCGTAACAAACATAAGAGAACTCGTTAATCGTCCAAAAGTGATTAAATCAGCCTAACAACAATTGTTTTATTGTAGGTGTTAGGTTTTCAAAAAATTCGAACAGTCATTTGTATAGTACTGTAGGTTGATTTTTCTACTTACGTTATGCGGTGATAGATAAATTTCACTCTTCTACTTCGTTTGTACTGAAATCAATATTATTAAAGGTTATTTGCTTGGTAGTAGTTGGTTCTTTGTAAGTGTCGGAGAAACTTTTACCTAAACGATTGACAATCGTTTGATTATCTAAAAAGTATTCATCGTAAGAAATTTACAGAATCAAAAACACCGGGCAGTAGCTTTTCAGATTCGAATCCAAGTCTTTGTTAAAAATGGGCCAATTGGCCCCACCTAGGAGCTATTTCTGGGGTAACTTGATGTTTTTTTACGTGTAATCATCGTAATCTACAATTCTAAGAAAGTGATCACTATAATGTGCATCCAACTCAACCATCTGGTGAAGAGCTGCCGAGGTAGAGACCGAGAAGATCATTAAGTTGATGTGTGAAGAATGGCGTAGTCTCTGAAGAATTTAACATGCACACGTCCTACATACTTAGAAATCTTTCAACTTCCCTAACCGAGGCATTTATTGTATGTGGTTCCCAAAGAGAATAGCATTAAAATCTACCATTACAATCAATGATGTTGGTAGTTGGCATTTTATATGATGCAGTTTCTGTGCATTCCAACTAGGATTGGGCAAGTAAATGGAACCTATTGTTAGCTTTATGGTTACCATTATAACGTGTAATTCAGATGTTATATGTATTTGCGATATCTGGAAATTGTCTTTCACGGCAATTTCAACATGCCCATACACTTTTAGTCTGACTGTGACTTCCGAACATTACGGTACAAATTATATACCTTCAATGATATGTTTCTATTTAACTGAGTTAACTCGCATTTCTTGGGTAGAAAGCAGAAATAATTATATTTATTGCATAGGAGGTCCAATTCAGTTCTTTTATTGAAGAAAATCATCAAAATTCCATTAAATTATCCTAAATTTACCTGCTGCCACAAATGTCAGGATGAATAGTTTCTAACTTAGGATTTGCTCTATAAGTCGTTCCATTTGTCAAAGGAGCACGATATAGTTTCGTCATATACACTATTCGCACAGTCCTTTCCTTTATTTTATCACTTAATTTTATTCCTTTGACTAAGTTTTTTAACATTTCTAATTTTACTAGACTATGATGATCTAACCGCCCATGCTATAAACAAAATTTCTTAAGGCTTGAACATGAAATAAAATTTTTAATTTTGCCTAAATTTTTAATTTATTCAAATCATTTCTTTTATCTTTTGGAGTTTTATACTCGACTTTAATTTTTTCCCTAACGCAAATTAAACAAAAATCATTATTAAAACCCGTTACTTTGATATTTGTAACGGAAATTATGTTCGAAGTAGCACCTGATAAATAATGAACTCCAACGGATAATAAGTTTGTCATACCTGATTAAGATTTCGCTATCACTTCGGCAGTACCTTTTTCTGTTGACGTAATTCCATTTCTAGTTGCAAAGACGATACCTAAACCTTCGATGATTTGGATACTCTTAAACAATTCTCGCTGTCCTATGATGGAAACTGATGTGCCAAAATCGATGAACCGTTCCCTCGTATTGCTTTCTGAACTGTCTTCTAGAACATTGTTGCTTTTGCCAGTATCGCGTTACTTTTTGCATACTTGAACTTAGATTCCTCATATTTTAGCGATTTACCGTTTTTATTCCACCAAAACTTTTGAGTGTAACCAGATTTACCACGAAAATCAATCTTGAAACAGTTTTTCCATTTTATTTTATTCTTTTGATTTGCGCTGTAAACTTTTTCACTTTGAAAGCTTTTCATTTCTCTTTTTAAATACAAACAACTGTCATAAATTCGGTTACTTTAGTTTAGTTTCTCCCTAAGGTAGATTTTAAAATTGTAATAATATACGTTTCTATAATCTGCCTTTGGGACAAGCATAACAAAAAGAATATTCGTGAACACATGTTGATCAATTATAACAAGAGGCTTAACTCCAACACCGATCCCTTTTTAATCTTCAAGCTTTATCTCTAAATTTGGAGATAAAACCTGGAAGTGGACTATTAAATTCCTGATCCATACTTAACCTTTCCGTAAACAATGCGATTGATCTATTTAATGCCAGTACTATGGTGAATATTTTGTAAGATGTCCCAAGCATCTTTTGCGTTTGCTGCCTTTAGAATATGAGCCATTTGCCGATCGTCAATTGACAACTTTATTATATCAACGACAATACATCATGCAGTAATCAAATTTTCGAGTGTTGGATTTATTTCTACATGTGAAAATAATCCTTTGACTTTAGTATACTAACCATGATTGATTTAATATTTGATAATTTGGCCTTGTAGACGATTGTGTCAATTAAGAATCGTGCTGTTCATTTTTATATACTGTAAATGTACACAGTATACTTTAAAATTTAAAATAAATGTTTGGTAATAATGTAAACACGTCTTAATTACACGTTTAAAAATGTTAAGGCTTTATAAACTGCTTATTTTGCAAACGAAGTAAATTATTCGCATTAAACATCTTTTAAGACGATTTAAGGAACTTGAAATTAATATTGCTAAACTAATTTGCAAAAATAATTTGTATTTTTACCTTTTTAAAAGTGATATCACCAACGTAAAACACAAAAATCACTTTTTAGTGAAAATTTGTAGTAGAAATGTATCTGAGCCCATAACCTGATGAATATTCCGCAGTTTAGTTTTAGAATAAATATAATTCCTTACAAACCATATAATATTTTAGAAATAAGGAATGGGGTATCAAGTTATCCTTATCTGTTTTTCCAATAACCAGAAACATCTACGCTCTCTTCGTGCTAAATAGGTTTGCTACATTTATGGTAGCAAAGTGTCGTTCACTCTCCCGCTTACCACAGAGTGCTTCGGTCAGTTCATAGCAGATCCACCATCCCAACCTACTGCAGGGGCTATTGTAGCACCATCGCGCAATGTAGTTTATGAGGCTTTGTTTGCTGTCATTATTCCGTATAAATTCCATTTATCACAGGGGATACGGCATTTTATCCCTACCGCCTCTTGAGACGTTTAACGGAGTCACTTCGTGAAATAAATGACTTATCGCCATACACGGATGGTCTAAAGCATAAAGAGACTGAAGGAGGTTGAAGGACCTCTGGAATCTGGATTCGCGTCTATACCTCTAGGTAAGAAAAGTTTGGGAAATATTAGGGTATTTTTGTTCTCCTTTGGTCCTTATAAGCCAAACATGTAAACATCATTACAAGGTAATTCTAAATAATTTTTCGCACTTCTGAAACTATAATCCCACATTTAGGCATTTGTTCCCATGATTAAAGCGATACTTGTAATCTCATGGGATTACAATTTTGTTTTAAATCCAAGGGAGATACAGTAAATTTAAGGCCGCATAAAAAAGTAAATCCATAACAACAATAAAAATTTACGAATTGAAATTGGATGTTGCAGATGACTTTACTATAGCGTTTCACAGATAAAATTTAAGTAGCATTTGCCGTGAAGCACACAACAGGTTTGTTTGTTTTTCTGCTCAAAGTAGCTTAGAGCAATTTGTAGTTATAGTTTTAATTATTAACAATAATTATATTATAGCAACACATTGCTCCAAGTTGCTTCGGGTAGACAAACAAACCTATTGATAAATTGAATGAACTGTCGGTATCGAAGGTAAGCAATTTTGCGTTCTGCGACCCTATTGGTTTCAAATTTTTTGAAAGCGCAAAGAAGTATATGTATACCTAAGGACCAAAGTGCTTTTTAATCTCTCTTGGGATTAAAAGAGGTACCGTAGTCCCTTATGTATTTTGTATTAACACTCGATTAAAAATATTTGTTTCAAGACTTTAAAATATAGAAAAATTTCTGTATGCCTATTCAATGTTTGCTTTTTAATAATGTACTAAATGAAATACACCATAACTATGAAAATTTAATAATACAAGTTAACGAACTTTTAAAGGCCATGCGTGCATCACATCTTGAGATTCCATTATTTAATTTAAAATTGTTAATTATAAAGTTGCTGTTCAGTTATTGAGGAAGCCTCGATTGTTGGAGGCCAAACGTCTAACATTTACTGCCGTCTTTTCAGCAGGATAAATATTATTTCACTGAACGATTTGCTTATTTTTACTATTTATTTAGTCCACAAATTTAAATCGAATTACTTTGTAATGAATAAATGGGATAGGAATTTAACTGACAGGTATTGAAAATTTTATATTTCTGATTATTTTTTATCGAAATGTATATAGTGCAATAATTGATTAATAACACTTATTATTTTTATTTAGCAATATTTTACCCTTGATTTAGAGCATTATCAAGCTTAAAAAACATGTGTTAGCAGATAACTAATTTTTTTTTGATATAAACATTTCTCTTCTATAAACAAAATGTATAAACCTTTTTACTTAAATTGTAGAACAATAAATTACTAAATTTTTAAATAAATTAACAGTGATAATTTCGGTTTAAAAAGGAAACAACCACTGCGCCATTTACAAGTTAAAATTCGCATTTGTACATGTTCATAAAAAGTACAGTGCTAAAGTGTCTCTTTAGCACTTTAGTCCTGATGTATATACATTATTTTTTGCATTTTTGAAATATTTTAGATCAAAAGAGTCGAAGAACGTAAAATTGCATGATTTTGATACTAACAGTTAATTCGATTTATCTATATATCCTTCACGGCAAATTTACTTAAATTTTATTTGCGAAATGCTAAAGTGGTACTTTCAGGTGTATGCAATTTTGGTTGGTTAATTTTTATTGTTGCTAAGGTTTTACTTTAGTTATTAATGATTAAATTTACCTTATCTTTCTTCGGACTAAAGTAAAATTTTATTCCCTTGAGATTAAAAGTATCTCTTTAGTCATGGAAATATGCTATTACTGCATAGTTGTACAATTCAGAAAAGTTTATGAGAAACTTTTTATATATACATATTTACGCAACGAGATGATACACAAGAATTTTTTTTAGATAATTATTAAAATAATATAAAATATAATATAAAATTCATATTGCACAATAGAGTAGAAGAAAGGTAACAAAAACCTAGTAACAAATTTATTTATTATCTCTAATTTATTAATGCAAAAATATAAATAAGTAAAATTAATTAACATTTAGATCTATCTAGTAAGGGAACAAATTTCTTTAAAACTGTAGCACATTTACGGTAACATTTACTATAAATTGAATTAAGATCCCATATTTGGAACACGCTCGAAATCTTGGACTGATATTGGATTTTTCTCTGAGATTTAAACAACAGGTTGACAGCACCACTACAAAATCGTACGTGAATTTAAAGTTGCTGTATCCCGATAGGTGTTACTTAATGAAAAATACAAAAAGGATGCTATGTGAGTCGCTTCTGTTGTCTCAATTTTCTTTTTGTTCTTCGGTTTATGGCCCTTATTTAGATACCGACAGTATCCAGAAGATACAGAAAGTTCAAAATTCATGTATTAGATTTACTTATGGAATTAAAAAATTTAATCACGTGTCTCATAATCTGTACGAATTAAGATGGCTAAACATGAAAAATAGAAGAACCTTTTGCTTCGCATGTTTATTCCATAAGATGCTGCTTAATTACAAACCTCCGTATTTATACAGCAAAATTGCATTCAGAACAGATGTACATCATATAAACCTACGCAATATAAATTTTACCGTAACCCCCCCTATCCATCGATCTACTCGATTTGAAAGATGTTTTAAATATTTCGTAGATAAACTGTATAACTCACTACCTCATTGTTTTAAGAAACTTGACTTACCTTTATTTAAAAAAGAGTTGTTTCGTTTGGTATTTTCACTACAAACTTCATCTTTGTAAGTAATTAAAAATTAGTTAACATCTTGTTGCTAATATCTTCCGTATTTTATTAAATAGAGCAGTGCTGAATTTTAATTGCTAGGTGTTAATTTTAGGCATCCATTTATATAATTTTTAACTATTAATTGTAAGGCTTGAGTGGTAGAACAGAGGTACTGCCTCGCGATATACCAGCTGAACTTCCCCTTGTGGTTTGAACCATATTAGACATTTTCTTTTCTTTCATTTTTTCCTTTATTTTTGTTTGTAAATCTAATATCGTAACATGTACAACATATTATATGGTTGCAATTAAAGATTATTATTATTATTAGCTGTATATTGAGCTTAGAATCGTTATGTTATATAACAAGGATATTTATGGTTTAAGCAAATTAATTATGATAAATGGAACTCCAATTTAATTACATCAAAGTTAAACAAATATAAAATAGTCGAATCGATATTAGAATTGCTTTCAGGTAAATACGATTAATTACTCTTTCAAATACAGAAAATATACTTTAAGGAATTATTAATAGTAGTTAGACAATTTGAAATTTATATGGTATTTAAGTTGCAAATAAATTAGGATTTAAACAAGTTTAAATATATATTGCACAAAACTGAAAGAGAAACACTTCACAATTAAGCGTTATACATTACAGGATTCCAAAAGGCATTAACGACATCAGCTATGTTTATGTTCACTTTTTATTTTTTAATCCATAGCTACGTTGTTTGGATCTTCTTGATGGTCTTTTTAGTTATAAATGTTACGACTTTATGAACCTAAATTGTTAAAAATACATGTTAATACTATTCTACCCGGTGAAATTATGTTTAATTTGCCCTCTTATTTACCTTGCATAGCGGTAAATATTCAGTTTTTACTGAATTGCACGAGTTGAAATTATTACCATTGCATATAGGAGCATTAATTTAAAAAGAAATCAATTAAATTTAAATAAACTGATATTTGCGTACACTTTAATAAAACCTTTTTCCTAAATCAAATTATAATTTAATCTACTCGTTAACAATAAAATGGAATTTTAATAAACTACATTGTAGACGATTCTAAAACTTCAATTATTTGTAATCCATTTAGTATTTCTAAGTATCATGTACTAGCTGTGCTCCGCCATTTATTTCTATTCTAATAAAAAATTCAGAAGTTTCAGTTATTAGTATTATATGGATATTGAGTGTGTATGTCCGGGTTTGTTATACAGGATATCAATTTAAGAACCTATAGTACTGAATGATATGGAAATATATAAAATAAGTTTTAATGCACATGACCCAGAAATAAATACGTTGCTTGGCTATGGTCAAAATTTATATAGTTAGTGATTAGTTAGTTAGATATTTTATAAGTTAATCCATATATCTTTTCTAATATGATCTTTAAAAAATACAAGACAGCCGTAAGAAACTAATATATTTGTGAAATGTAAAGATGAAAATATCGAACACCTGAATAAAGATATAAAATTATTAAAAGTTACATAGTATTCTTTTGATAATTTATCACGGAATAATTGACAGCGTCAGATGATTGACGGCGGCCGCTTCCTGCCACCACCTTTTCACTAAAACTTATACTATAAATAACAGATTACAAGCTGCTTCTCTTCGGCATCAATGGCAGGTTTGTTGCTAACATATTTATTGTTGTTGCGACAGTATAGCTGAGAGGAATATATGTTTCCTTTTGTGAAATAGAAGGTGGAATTCGGTGAGAGGTTAGATAAATGAATACGTTCAAAAATTACCAAGGATTTGAATGGTTCATAGTTAATACCCAATACCGCAGAAAAATAAGGCACACTGGCAAATTTCTTAAAGCAAGTTGTTCACAACGGTGGTTTATCGTTGCGCTCAAGCTTAATACCTTGGATAACATATTATGGGTTTGGTTCATATAAGAAAGACGACAGAGAATTCAATTAAGTAGATCAATATTGAAACAAAAAATCTTTTGCTTCACGAAAAAATAAATCTGGGTAAAATCTTAACTACATGCGACGGATGAGTGAAACGTTGGAGTAAAGACATGGAGTTATTTCTAAACTGCTTTTTGTAAAAAATTATCGGTTGAAGATGATCCAGTTAAAGAATAATTCAAGTTTTTGGTTGAAAAAGGATACCTTCTTCCAGAAATTTAGAGAATTGATGAAACTAGTTTACACCTTAAAAGTTACCAAGGGAAACATTTGCTGAACAATTGAAAGTATCTGTCGTTTGTGATCTAATTAATATATATAGAGAAGGTGAAAATTGCTATATGCAGTAACGCAGCTGGTAATATAAATTGCCTCCCGCTGTAATGTTGTGTTTATATTGCATTGATGCCGTAACAATTTATAGTTAATTAATGTAAATAAAAGTTTTAGAAAGAAATTACGACAATTATTTGTTGCTAAATTTTTAAATAAATGTTTTTGGTTTGTACATACTATTTTATAATTTTTTATCGTAAAATTATACTTTGAGACCATGTGTGAGGACACATGTGCGATAAGAGACGGCCGTGAGGTGCGGTCGAGACTTTTTGGTAGAGATGTCAGACGTAGGCAGTCTTCTAATTTTGCTAAGAAGTTTGATTACTAGTTATATTGCAATTACTTGTTTTCTTGTACGAATAACTATCGGATTTAGTTGAAAATATGCCACTTCTAGTTTTCTAGAAAACGTTTTTGCGGAAGTGTCACGCGAGTATGCGAGATTTGTTCTGGTTTGATATCTAGTTTAATCCTAGATGATCTGATATATTTGTTAGTGAAAATCGCCCAAAAATGATACTTTTTTTGTTTAAGGCAGTAGCCGATTTAATTTAATTTTATTAAACATATATTTCTTGGAAGATGCAAGCTTTTGGAACAATTTAGTGTTACATTTTTTGGACAGCAACTGATAAATTTTCTAATTAGATGCACTGTAAATTCCGTCACAATTATTTGGATATTTTCGTCAGCTTTAATGATAAATCTTCACAGCTGATAATTAAATTCAGGGACGGCAATAACTTTATTTACAGTGAGGAAATCTGCATTTTCGCCAGTTTTTCATACCATGAGGTATCTCGAACGTCTTCAGAACACCAATTGGGTTCTGCAGGCTAATACCGCCGCTCATGCTGCAAGACATGCCGAAGTCTTCATCCCATAAATTAATCCTGTCTTCAATAAATCCCGATTACCAATAAATGAAATTTTACAGTTATAAAGCATTGACTTATTTAACTATAAATGTAGTTGTGCATAACAATTCTTTTTCTTTTGCACAAATGGAAGAGAACTACATCTAATAACGTTTATAAGTATTTTGTGATTATTTATTTATGTGCAACGTACAATTTATAAAGCTAAATATTTGTTGTTAATTTCATACATTGAAATTCCCAATTGATATTTAAATGATTAATTTTCTAAATCTTTATTTTATGTCCATTATAGGATCATATCAGAATCAGTAAGTTATGTAATAATATTTGTCAAAATTTATTTATACGTGTATAAAGTTTATTTCTTCCAAGGTTTATCTCTTTTGTATAATTTATTTTGAATATTGCCTGGTCACAAATTTTCAGATCGCCAGTTTGACACGCTAAGCTAATAAGGAATAATCTGTTTAAATGATGTGTTAGCACTCATCTTTATCAATCTCATTCATCTATCCCGAATTTTTCACCTAATCGTCAGAGCTAGCAAAATTACTTTCGTTCACCAGGAAATCACAACCTCTCCTAGTAGTGTGCACTTTTTCTGTAACAGTAATAGGTAAATTTGATAATTTCCGCGATTTTAAAAGTACTGCAAATCGATCCACATTGTTTTATGGATCACATAGAATAGTATTGATGAATACAGGTTTAAGGCGGACAGACATCTCAGATAAGAAAATCTGGCCTGGAAAACTGATACCATGTATCTATTAATTGCTTTACATAATCCTATTAGTATGCTGCTCTTCTCATTAATAATATTCTATCACATTCTAACTCGGAAATCGACTATCTAATAACACCTTTTACGAAACCAGTGGACAAAGATATGATTGAAAACCTTAAGGGAAGCTATAGCAAACAATAACTTCTTCGCTACTGTAGCATCAACGAAAAGACTATATTATCTCTAGCGTTAGCCAATACAAAAGATTTAGTGTACATTATCCCTCAAATATAGGTTGAAATCTCAGTAATGAAAGACAAAGTCAATAAGCAAGGTCAGCCGTAAAATACAAATAAAAATTTTGTACAAGACATCTTTCAGCTCCTAGGGCGAAAATGTTAACGAAAATGAAACTCTGTGTTAAAAAGCGGGTATTAGATGTGCAATTTAGGCTAGATATGAATGAAATTGATCCAGATGTATAGCAATGTTTGAAAATAGTATTTTGGTCAAATAACATATCCCTTTGCAGCACAAATCATATTCATCCAAAAATGAGAAGGAAATATACAAATAGGAAATGGATTTTCTTCAATGAAACCACCTGAAGTAATGCATTTGTTTGATTTGTAAATATGCAGGTATTTTTCCCACGTAAATAAAGTCATTATTTGAAGATATGTTGAAGTTATATTATATTATAAATGACTATTATGATTTATGTCATTTTCTGCTAACCATCTCTTACACTGTTACACAGACATATAATACATTATATTTAGCTTTCGTTACTATTTTTATACCTTACACTACCTTTCATGTGCTTGTAAATTTTCAAAAATGTACAATTAAGTACATTCTGCCTTATTTTTAACATTTTCAACGTGGCGGATAATTTGGCACTACAATTAATGTCGGTTAATTATGGAGGCTGTACTGTAATTATACAAGATGTATTTAAAATGGCGCAAAGTATTTACAGCAGGTTATTGTGTGTTCAAACATAAATAAGAAGTTATTATACCAGGTTCGAAGCATCAGACGTTAAAAAAGTTTTAAAGAAGTACGTTTTGGTTTTAACAGAGTGATAACGTTTTTCTTTCTCCTGTTGAAATCAAAAGGGCACAACCGCTTCTGTTACTGTAAGAACTTTGAACTTTGTTAGCCGTACTGTTTTGATTCTAGTATAATAAAGAGAAAAGAATTAGGTACGAAAAAACATCCATTGGCATGATTAGAAAGTTGCTGATTTCATTTAGTTCCTTCCCAACTTATATTATTTAATGAGAATTTATGTTTGATATTCATAAAAAAATAATCTTGACCCTTCTAGCACGATTTGATAGTAAATTAATAATTTTTCAAAAGTCAGTAATCCTGTAAAGTACTTAGTTGATATCTGTAAAATATATTTGTGTGTTAAATAGAAGGGACAAAACAAAATTGATTTTGATTGTTGTAAAATTGAAATTTCCTGTTAAAAGATTTAGTTTGGTGCAACCTATTCATGAAATATAAATAATATAAAAACGACAAGGTGTTTTTTAACAGTAAAATTCCCTAATGGTTGGTATCTATAAATTTTTAAATGTTTTTCAAATATAACAGAAACACTACCCTGACAGTAGTCGTGCTAAAGTGATACGTAAGATAAATATTTAGTATTCTCTACAAAATTTAAATCGAATCTTGTGCTTAAATTTATAAATACTAAATTTCCTATATCAATATTCTTATAAATTGACCATGAGCCGTGTTCAAGTTTGGATAAAGCTTGGCACACTAGTCGACATGCAGTCGAAGTCCTTCGGTAATTGAGCACTTTTCCAATGTAATTACAGTATACTAATCAATTTTAAATATGTAAGAGTGGTTTAAGCAAAATAGCACAAGAAACACTTTGAGGCCAAGACAGCAGTGTATTATATTTTTTGTACTTCTGGAACTAAAGCACTGTATTTAATCACTTGCTTCTATGACTAATACAACAATTTCAAACTGAAAGAATTAAAATCTTACTTTAGAACCAAGTACTTTAAATCCCACATAAATAAATTAAATTAATGGTAATGACTAAATTGACCAATTAGAATTACATATTGCTTAAATTGTGACTATAAATAGCATTTGCCGTGAAGCATACGTTGATAAATCGAGTGACTGTCAATGTCAAAATTATGCAATTTTAATTTTCCCGACCCTTTTGATTTCAAATTGTTCGAAAGTGCAAAACATAATGAATATACCTCAAAACTATAGGGTTTTTAATCTCTCGAGTAATTATTTCTCTCTTGGGATTAAAAGAGGCTCTCTAGTCCCTTGGTATGTAATTTACTATTATTTTATCATGCAACAATGTGTATACAATATATTTATAATAAACTTATCTATTAATATTCATGACAGTACTTACATTTGCTTTGTCTTGGCACATTTAGTGATTAAAAGCTTACTGCCTTCTATATTTGTAATTAATCTGTTCTAGCGTGCTTAAATTTTAAAGATAATCTGTAAATAGCGCTAAAATATTACACTATTTAGATAATTTACATAACTAGTAATTAAATGCGTAAAACTGTTATTAAATGTTGATATTCAAATGGCGGTTGCTTCACTTTAATGTAGGAAATGTGTAATTGTTGCTATTGGTAGATACGAAATAATTTTGTTTTCGAGAGATCTCCTAATAGCAATACCAATTGTTCAATCGAAAAGTTTTTACATTGGCGTCCATGTTGAAATATATATTGTGCATTCCAATTACAATTCAAGTACTTGATAGGGTTACGATTTTAACAAAATGTTTTTATCGAATGAAAAGGTTAAGTGGTTATACGTAGATTATTGTTTTTTATACATATATATTTTTTACATTTCTATGGCTATAATCTCTTGCTTACTGTTAGAGCTCGTTCACACGGTACGTATTCAGACCAGTTTACTAAACGACACTTTATCCGAATGAGACAGTGGCTCATAGATTTAAATTGACTTGTTCACACTTTACGTATCCGTCATAAAATCGTATATGATTGATTTTGTCATTCGAATTTGCCACTGCTGTCCGAACACACTGATTCGGAAAAATATGCGATCCGTACGACAGTGGCGCATTGACATTATAGACAGCGTTCAGACGATGCCAATTTTATTCCGTTTATTGAATGCCCGAGGCTGCAGTCATTGAATGCCTTTAAAGAAAGTAGGTGCTCTTTCCCTCTAGTTTGGTTTTTATAATTCTATTCGATAAATCAACCAATGTAGTAATTAAAAAACTTTAGTGCGTCATTTCTTAATTGATAAATGAGAATTTGAAAGGCCCCTAAAGTGAATGTCAGTAGCTTTTGTTTCTTCCCTTTCGTTTATGTCCATAAAAATACTAATACATTACAAGCATAACATTGTCATCCATCACGTTAATAACACAACAAAATATTTGGCGTTTAAAACAATTCGAATGTGGAAAATTATCCGTATACGGAAATAGAGGTGTAAACGCTCGTGTTCGCGTCCTATTTATTCGATAAAAATTTTGATTTGATAAATATTCGTACTGTCTGAACGAGCTCTAATCTGTATAGTATTATTTTATTTGTAACAAGTTGTAATGTTTAATGGGTAACGATAAAAATTTCTGATAACATGTGATAACATAGGACAAACAAACCTAAAAAACAGAATTTCGCAACATAAATCTGATATAAAGCATTTAGTAACTTAAGTAACAAAAATCATACAGCTTTAACTAATCACACTAAAGAATTATCACATAATTTTGATTTTAATAACTGCAATATATTACATTATTAGTAACAAAAATCATACCGCTTTAACTAATCACACTAAAGAATTATCACATAATTTTGATTTTGATAACTGCAATATATTACACTTTGAAAATGATTATTTTAAGAGGATTTTCCTAAAAATGTACTACATTAGGACTCATAAAAATACCATATATTATAGAACTGACATCGACAACTTAAGTAACATTTATTATACAATTTCATCATAAGACTTGTAAAACATTTACTTTCCTGTATGGTTTTATATTCATTAACTAATTCTTTAAACTTTAATTTATATTCGTCATCAGTATTGCCAATAAAATCCTAATGTAATATAATATACTTTCAGTATAATTTTTACTTTTGTTATATATAATAACTAGGGGGCGGAATATATGCATTTAAATGCAGCCAAAATATGCGCATATATATGCCTTGTTTGCCTTTAAAATATGCACTTATATGCCT